>JAQGAH010000295.1:0-50676 GCA_034696885.1 Lepidocyrtus paradoxus | reverse complement strand
ACAGACAGACAGACGGACAGACTGCCCAGACGATCTTAGTAACTTGCGTTTCACCTTACGGTCGCAAGTTAATAAGTAACAATAACTGTTATGGATCATGCAATATCAAGCACATTAGGGCGAATAACTTTTATAATAATTATTGGAAAGTAGAAGAAAGAAAGAAAAAAGGAGAGAAATTTATGTTCAGCCATTGTGGAATTTACACAGAGCAGTGACATAATATACTATAATGCATGACCAACTCGAGTGAAACGTGCAATTGTAAATATATCCAATAACTTTGGTCCTCCTGACGGGAATGACGAAGTCACAGCAGCATGCCATACCATGTGCAATTTACTTCACGTTGAGGCAGCCAAGCTAAACTAAACTCTCCTGGACTTTGCTGGTTTTGCACATTTTCCCTTCTTATGAGCGGAGTCAAGTACTGGAGCCAAAAGTCATCAATACTACTACTACCCCAGAATAGAAGCAGATCCTTCAAGTAATCTGATGCAAGAGGGTTTGCTTACGTAAGTTTATCATCAACAATTAAGAAGTGTACCAACTATACCAATAACCGATGAATAAAGTGTGTTGCCGTTGCGTACAAAAAGTGAGCTGATAGACTCTAGCATGAACCTTCCTCCCACTTTTACCCAGTGGGCCAGCAGTTTTTCCAAGTTTCTCAGTTTCAGTTATTGTTCTTCCCAGTAAAAATAAACAGGCCGGAATATACAAACTTTTAAAAAGTTTAAAACTTCTCCGGTCAGCTTGCCTCAACTTTTCTAGGCTAATTTTTCTGCAGAGAGAAAGCTCATCCTGTTTTGCAAGTTCTTTCCAGTTATTATAAGATGAAGGTGGTGGCTAAATTGGGACTGAATTGAAATTCTATTAGAAATGGATGAACTGGAGATAAAGATTATACCAGAGTCTAACATTACATTGATGATGATGGTACTCCAGCAGGAGCTCTAGCCAAGTGGCCATCTCTCCCTGTAGCACGGCACATTTTGATGTTATCCCCTCAAGTGAAAAGAGATATTCCTTTAGGATGTATATACTTGAGATGCATATATTTATATCAACTTTTCTCTATCATCTGTCCTTCTGTTCTATTTAAGAAAGCACTTTCACTTCCCTCATTTACGTTTTATATATGAGATGTATACACACTAACCATACTTTATAGTATTAGCTATCGGTCTGCTGCTATTGGACTCCCAGAGTTGCCTTACTATTTTTGGCGAAAAGTTGAGCTGGAAGTGGTCGACACAAAAGCATGAATAATGTTATGGATGTAACAAAGATTACTACGGAAGTCGTCGCAGGGAAGGAGGAATAGCGGCTGCTTTGCGTTTTACTTTTACTCCTTAAAAAACCAGGCTTATACGCTCCAGAGAAAAGTACATTTTATATTACATTTAAGCTCTGCTCAAGTTCTTCTACAGAATACGGAGGAGCTGTAGCCAGACTACGTAAGTATTATAATAACCAGCCATAGCACAGCTCTACATTCATTCACTTGAGTAAAGTTTGTTGGACTCATTGGAAGGAGAAACTGGATGACGGAGACTCTGGAAAGAAGGGAGAATGGGGCAATAGAGACAGAAAGCCAAGAGCAATATCCCATGCATAAGACTTAGTATATCCTTATGTAGGTAACACGCACGGGAAAAATCAGCAGACTACCCGGGTATTTGCCGTGCATGCATGGCAGTGGCATTGCCAACGCTTTTACAACTCTACTGCAATACATACTCTTTTTTTGAGCTCAGCCATTGCCATCAGTAAAGTCTTGAGTAGACCAGCTCCAACCAGCTCGAAAGTATACCTACGTTCCTGTGCATGTGACACGTATGGCAGCTTTGTAGTGGCAGATTGGGAATGCATTCACTTTGGCAAAATGGGGAAGAAGCCCCGAGTGAGTGAGAGAGAGAGCAAGCCCATGATATTCTCAGCTCTGTGAAAAGTGCCACGGAAAGAGAGGTCTGGGATGAAGGCAGTAAAATTCCTGCTCCAGTGTCAGTTTGTGCTCTGCCATCGCGCCTGATGTTGTTCCGTTTCGGTGTGCGACTAGACTCGTACAAGAGAAAATATAGTGTGAGGAAAATACACATCCAAATGTGGGGATGAACGTGCGCACATAAAGAAGACCAGAGGAATCTACACATTTCCTCCATCTCAATTTAAATCTTTGCCAAAAACCTTTTCTTCACTGGGTTCATCCAGTCGTAAAGACGCTTCTCAAGCTGATAGTCTCTCCTTCAGTCATTTCCAGCGGAAGACAAAATCAACGTTTTCAAAAAAAGTGGAATATTTTCTGGAAAGAATATTTCACTTTCTTTTCCTTCTGAAATAACATTGTTTACTCCAACTTTCTTTATTGTTGCCCACCCACTATATAACAATCGAAAGAAGGAAAGACATTGACCCGCTGAACAACCGACTGTGTCTCAATTCAAGCCCGGTGCACGAGAGATAGACAATTTCCCTGAAACAGTGATAGTTTTAATGCTGCCGCAGCAAAGCAATTGTATTCTCTCAGAGAAGACAAGACAGAAGGAGCCTTCTTCCCAGCAGGTCTTCGACTTGTAGTTATTCCTTCGAAAAAAAAAAAGAAATTGCCAGTGAAGATCAAGGAAAATATAAGGGTCTTATTCCAGCTCAACCAATTGTGTGATCAATCTTGTATCGTTCCTGCATTTCCGATCTATTGGGACCGCTCCATTCTCTTTCCTCTCGATTTTCTTTCCTCGAATCATCCTCATCGTGTCCTTTTCACTCTTTGTTAGTGCTGTATATATATGCAGAGGATTGTGAATGTGAAGGTACATAAAAAAGTCCCCTTTTCTATTTGATTTCTTTCAAAGGAATCCATACCCATAAGACTGTCGTCAGCAAGCCTTTTTTTCCAAAGGAGTCCCTCCCATATAGGAACAGTGCAACCGTCAATTTCTCATAAATTGAGTGAGTGGAAACACTACCGCTGGCTTTCGCAATCGGTGGGATGGCCGTCTGTGGGCTCTCCCTCTCACTCTGTCAATTGTACCCTGTCAGTTCCACTCAATCAAAATAAAGTTTACTTGTGATTTTATTCTGCTGGTGAAAGCAACATCCCCATATTTGTATA
The DNA here is from genome assembly GCA_034696885.1 of Lepidocyrtus paradoxus. Taxonomy (NCBI): domain Eukaryota; kingdom Metazoa; phylum Arthropoda; class Collembola; order Entomobryomorpha; family Entomobryidae; genus Lepidocyrtus; species Lepidocyrtus paradoxus. The sequence continues at coordinate 47,561 of JAQGAH010000295.1, read as the reverse complement.
TCTATACAATGGTTACGCAAACCAGAGAATAAAGCAGGGAAAAAGGAACAAAAAAACGGGGAAAAGAGGAATGTCAATTGGATATTGCGTAACATTATTGGTAACCGATTTCTGTCAGCTGTAAAGAAAGTCGTGAAGAGTGAATCTAAAAAGAACGCGTGAGAGTGTGGGGAAAAGTAAGTGAAGTTAACTCTGCGTCTGGTGAATTCATAGCATCACCATCCTGAATCCCACCTTAAAACTCTGGACATGAAAAATCCATCTTCACACATCGGAATCCTGATTTTCATTGGAAAATCCGAGGCAAAATAAGGAAATAATCCACACGGCTGGAATCGAAAAAAATATATATAAAACTGCCACTGAGCAAATTTCCATCGTCTTCTTCCAGGAGAAAGCACACTTCCTGTTTACAAATGGGATTGGTTGGGGGTAGACAACAGGAGTTGTGCAACCAGTTATTTCCCCCTTTCACTCACTCAAACCCAGTTACCAAACCATTATCTGGTTTTAACAAGTGAAAATTTTGAGAAGCCTGAGTATAAATGTTAAACTACCCTGTTTGAGTTTCCTTCTTGGGGTGACCACCCAGAGGAGTTTGCTATTGAATTGAGAGTGAAAATAAAGACCTTCAGAATCCACTCAACTAAACAAGAAGTGAAGTTGGACTGCATCCGAATTGCATTCCCATCACATCACAACACATTCCATTCCATTGCACTTCACTACGGATATTTCGTTAACGGGAAAGTTTTTATCTACCACTTTTCCAAGAAACCCATCATCATCCGCTTTCATTTCCTCTCCAGTTTATCCAGCTCCAAGAGGAAGGGGTATAATATAGCTTAGAACAGAGTCAACACTGTCATTTGCGTTCCGACTTGAGAGTCTAGTGCTGTCCTTCTCTGGATTACTTATATTGGGTTCTTCACAGTTACTAGGCTCGTCTTCTGATCTCTAATCATAAGGACGAATTTTCATCGAATTTCAAGGCCAATAAGAGAAAGCAATATAGTGTTAGGCCTAGGCTCACACTATTTGTTTAAAAATTCCAACTTTCTACCTCCATACTTCTGTGTGAGTGAGGACAAGAGGAAAGGGTCCGTATTCCTCCTGATTCTCACCGTAACTTGAATGTCGACATTATAACTTGAGGGGAAAGTATAACTCCTTTGAGACCGACTTGTCTCTCTCAGTCTATGTTAGATACGGCTGGTTACACGAGCGACTAACCCAGCATAAAAGGTAAAGGATTTCTAAAGCTATCTATGAAAAGGTACGTATCCATATATTTGCCATAGTCAACATCCTCATCATCCTCATCATCATGATTATCGTCATAACCTTAACCGTCACTATTTTTTATCCGCTCGGTAATCCTTCTCTATCACCATTCAGTAGATCATCTGTTGTGACAACACCGCCATGTTGTGTCTCCCTAATCAACTCCTCTTTCCCTAAATAGGAGAATTCCACTCGAGCCCTGACAATATCCCCGATGAAACGACCATGCCAAAATAAATAGAGAGTCTTCCCTCTTCACTACAATCCAATCTGCATCAGTGAATACGGTTTTGTGTACGCACGTGCTTAATTCGAAAATTAAACATTGGAGTAGAGGCAAGCACACGCATCATTCATCCTTCATCCATATCCTTTCCCTTTGCCGGTTTGATAATGATGTTTGATGTATTACAAATAAGTGTCATCATTCTCATCCTGTTGAGTAGAAATAGCATCCTTTCTCTCCGAGTTTCACTAATCATAAGTGAAATGAATGAGGAGGTCGTTGCCTTTGATGATAGTTTTTTTTCTCGGATTTTGTTATTTCCCCTTGCACAATGCTCCCTTGTACTGAAATAACTTTCTCTGGTGTGGGGATGCGTGTGGGCGAGGGGAACTATATGAGAAGTTGCTTTTCTTCTTCGACTTTTTCCTGGCTTGTATATTTCATAAAAATGGACTAGGAAATAAATCTAGCGAGGATTTTTCTCTCTCGTTTAAACTTTCTTAAAAGAAGGGAAAACATAAAGCAAAATATCCCTCAAGAAAATAGAGGAACGGGAGAGCAAAGTAAATTTAATTCGTTCCAGACAATATTTTTCTTTTTTCTCCTTTTGTCCAAGTATAACTGCTTTCGTCATGTTCTTGTTGGTGTTTGCTGAGGGTGTATTAAGTATAGCTTAAGGAAAGGAGATGAAAGCTATCATTGTATGTTTTACGCAATAATAATACGCACAACTCGTACATTATATTAGGATGGGATGTAGTATGGAGAACAAAGGCTCCCGACGCAAGTATTTTTCTTTCTTTTATTTACTCAAGTTAAACTCTATTTTTTAATAGGAGGAGACAAGGAGTCTTAAAAAATAACCGTAAACTCAAGCAACTCGACTGATATTTCAAGTACGTATTCAAGGTTATACCAATAGAAAGGGTCCGATATCAGCATTATAGGACAAAGTATTCTGTATCATTGTGTCAATATAATGTAACCACTTGGTCCAATCTCTAGCAGTTCTATATCAGCATTCCCCCGCTCAACAAGGATACTTCTCGAGTTTCTCTATAAAACAAAAACAGTTTCAATTGAAAAGCTCTCTGCCGTTCCCCCTTGAACGGAGAAGACAATCGGATACATGTGTCAACTTGTGTCCCGTCTACTAAACTTCTCAGCAGCAAATAATTCAACAAAGTGAAAAACAGGATGAGGGGAAAAGATTGTATTTACAGTTGGGCCGACATCATCAATAATAAGAGAGGAATGGTCATGACTTCCCCTCCACTTTTTAAGCCCCACTTTGGTTGAATGTCGATGAGGATGGGAGTATGATGATGATGATGTTTCCAACCATTTCATAAAGAGGTGTCCTGTTGCAGTGGTTGATGTTCTTGTTGATAGCTTAACTCTTGTAAGAAAAGGAGATGGAGGGAGGAAACAGATGTAGAGCTATTGAAAGATTTGAAATATTTCAAATTAAATTGGGAGGTAAGTGGAGGCGACCAGATTTTAAATGAGCTCCCATTCATCCAGTTTTAATCCCGATCAGCTAAGCTAAAGCTGCCAGCGATGACGACCTATTTAAACCTATTATACGGGATTAGCTTGCAAGTCAATTCTTTTCTGCGATAAATTTCCTGTGTCAAACTCCACTTTGAAAGTCATAATGCTTTTAACAGGGCTTTAGCATCTAATCAGGTGTCACGTATTTTACTCCTCTTTCCTCTCCTCCATATCCCATAGTCTAGGAGAGGATGCTCGATGGCAATAATATCTCTCATCTGAATAGAGCTGCGCTGTTGTCTTTTCCATTTTGCTATTTTTCTCCTGAATCAAACAGGCAGATGAGCATACGCTCAGTCTCATAAAATGGGAAGCACCCCTGTCACAGTGCCATTACTCCTTTCATGCACCACTACAAGTGAATTCGATGCGTGCCAATGCGGTTACACGGTTTTAAATCCATCTTGGTGACAGAAATATTAGGTGTTTTGCCAAAAACTTTCGTACCCTCCATTTAGTCCGTGTTCTCTTGTTACGAAAACCAGATCGAATTTCCGCTCCTTCCCAAGTTTGCACTTTGGACCGTCACCATCATCATTATATGAGGGAAGGATCTCCAATTGACATGCGGTATAAAAACTCCGGAGCAGAGACAACAACGGAACAATTCTTCTCGTTTCCCCTTTCCATCCAAAGCCAACGGAACGTCGCACTATAAATGCAAATTGTAGACAATACATCACATTCATAATTTATTTGCTATAGTTGGCCCATTCTTCCTTCCAACATATACAACACGTAATTAACGCACAACTGGCTTCCGACAGGAATTTAATAATGGGAAGTGGGGATGTGCTATCCCATCGCTAATAACGTGTCTATGACAGGTTTGCAAAAACGCGAGTTAGATTAGATAGACAGACACACTGATTATGTTTAGCTCAGGCACAGGTATATGAACCTTACATACTTAGCCTAAATATTGCATGTAGCTCGATACATATAATATGCCAGTCTTGAATTATGATTGCGTTGTTTACAATGTCCTTTCATATCTTCTCATGTTTTTCCACCCCTCCTTCATTCATTCTCGAACCGATTTCATGCTCTGATGATAATGACGATAATTATCACAGGCGTGTGTGTCCTAATTTGTCGTTCTCTTTGTAATTTTCTTTAACGATTGTAGGAAAGGGGAAAAGGGAAGATGGACGCTGACAGTGCCTGCTTATTAGCAAAGTTATAGTTGTGAAATTAGATCACAGCATTCACAACTCGTGACTTTACCATGCAGTTATTAAGGATTATCTACAACATTTTAGAAATCTGATTGGTCGGGCAGGAACTAGAAGTCCACCAGTTTGGAACATTCTCCAACAAAATAGAATTAATGTAATTTAATATACCTGTCTGCTTCTTTAGATATGCTCCACGTGTATCATCAAAGGTCATTTCTCCTTGGCATTATGTCATATTATGGCATATGTCATCATATTATATTATACCATTGATAATGTGACAAGTTTGCACTGAAAAAGTACAGGTGCAGCCGTTTTAATTCGTTTGACGTAACCCATTCTGACGGCCACATCAGTGCTATCCTCATTATCATGATTTTAGGTATTTAAACTAGTTAATATATCGCAATCCGTTCAAACCTTTTAATAGCATCTAATTATAAATGAGCCAATGAGCCTTAACTAGTCCATTGTCCTGACTGTTTGCTTGTAGAGTACTTAAACTCCATGCACAAATAGATTAGATCTGAAATTTATACGGGGCATGTCACTTTCATATTTATGAAATGCAGATGGGGACATATTAAACTAAACAAGCGGAGGTATAAAAATATCTATCAAAAAATAAATGCCTACACCTAAATACGGAAAATAATCGTTGCTGCTCATCTCAAGTAAGGTCACAGACTTCATGATTTTTTTCCGAGTTGGGTTTTGCCAACTTTGTGGAATAAAGCTTCCGCTTTTTACTGCTTTCGTTTCATGTGGGATCCCACCCTCTCCCTCACATAAATGACTGTACCTTTAAACGTACCTCCGACTCCCTCATGTTATTCCCATGCTATGATTAGACATCCCCAATGAATCCCAGTCTCGCTTCATTTTCCAAGGGAAAGCAGCTTTGACAAGATTATAGCATTTTGATTACTCAAATTATTATCACAGCTCTTCCCCTCCCTATTTCCTCTCCTGCAAGCACAAAGTTGGAAGAGAGGGATTACGGTAAAGGAAAAAAAAGAGAAAGTGATCATTTCTGTAAACGATTATTTCTCCCTGAAAGAGACAAACTTGAGCAAGTAATGTGCACCAATGTCTTTCTCTATTCGTCCGCTAATAATGTTTAGTCTTCTTATCCAACGGCAATATTATTATTGTAATAATGCAGCAAGCTTATAAGCCATATATCCCTCTACATTCTACATCAGCTTTTTTTCCTCTCCAAAAACGGTTCGAAAAAAACGACTTGTTATTGCTCACGCCTAGTGTGACGATAACACGCGTCCAGCTGGGCTGTATGTTTTATGCAGCAGCGTTCCCAGTCGGAGAACCTACGTTACTGACGTGTTGTTTTTAAAGATATAGATATCATTTCACTTTTTTATACCTTCATTCGGCCTCTAAACCACCATTAGTACGATTGGAATAGAACGAAAAAAAAGTCCCCAAGTCCAATGTTAAAAAATCACATTCCCCCATTTTAACTATCCAGCCAACCAACCAATTTCCTCTTCTTTTCCTCATAAAAAATAAGTCTATTATGTACGCACGCAATTTAGAATATAGTCATTCCTGGCTTATATGCCGAGGCTATGCAGTTGCAGTACTAATTTCATCACCTCCACTTTTTATACATTATGCACCACAACATAAAAAGTGGGTTGGACGACATTACACCGGATTTTTTAAGACTATTAAGATTATGTGTCTGTTAGAGTTAATTGAAGTTGTAGTGCTTTTATTCCTAATGTTATAGCCATGCTAGAGGGTCGCACTTCCCTTTGCCAACCGCTTTTAAGCTCTTTTCAGAGGGAAAGTGTACAGGCTGTTGAGATATTTAGAGTTTTACTAGCATTCCGCATACTCTCCAAGTCTAGTTCAATTACTTCCGCACACATGAAAACGCATTTTCTTCCGGAAGAAGCTAACAAAAAACTTAATTAACTCTCGCCGCTCCTGCAGAGCCACCCAAGTACGGTATAGAGACAGTGTCGTTACCCAAAGTACAAACCTTATCTTGGAGCAGTTTCCCCTTCTCTCCGCATTAACTACTTTCTATAGCGCTTATGTGAGCGAGATTTCAGGATTGTGATAAGGAGCTTGTAGCAGTAGCGTCGTGGATTGAAATGAAATAAATGAAATTCACATAAAATTATTCCCTTCGCATTGATTATTTTACACTTGAAAGGCAGAACTCTGCATTAGCAAGTGTTGCCGTTGAGAAAAGTATTTGCTTTTTAGCCTTTTCCCAGCCTTTTTCCCCTCGTTTCCAACTAATTACAGTAAAATGAGTCGACAGATCTGATTTTACATTTTGACCGTTGACAAATGAGTTCTGCTCGATGACTTTTACCCCGCCAATACTGGGAAACTAAACTAAACAGGGATATATTGAGTGAAGCCGTGTTCCTCATGCCCCTTTCACCTCGATCCAGACGGGGGCAGGCAGCCGAGACCTGTCAGATCAAGTTGTGTTTAGACGCTATTAGTAGAGACAGTGGGAGTTCATCAGGTTAGGGAAAGTGAAGACCAGCCGCATGCTCACCAAACCAAAATAATTCTCTGCGAAGTTCTCATTAATAATTTGGATTAGGCGAGCACCACGTCAGTCCTAATCATGGCTCCCTTCAAACAAGCTACACCTCTCCCTCTTTGATTGAACTTTAATATGGTGTTGTCTGAGAGCTGTGGGGGAACTCATACATAGGTACTTAAATAATGAACTGGATGCTAACATGCAGCCATACAAAGTTCAGTTAAGCATAATAAGCTCCATTTACATGACTATTCCCTTTCCCCTCTTTATACTGATTTCCCTGCTTTCACTCTAATTTCTACTTGTTTTCCCAGAAGACGCATAAGTATGGGAGCATATGCAGAAAAATCCCGTTTTTGTATCGTTACTAAACAAAAAAAACTCCGTTGTTTACCTTTCCCTACCTATTTACATCTAATTAGCTCCTTGAAAAAAAAGTGGGTAAAGTAGGTTGATGCTGATGATGATGCTGATGATGTTGAGATGATAATTAATTTCCTTTATGCCTCGAAAAAAGCTTATCAAAGAGATGGATTTGCGCACGACTTGTTTTCATTTTCTACCCTACTTTTTCCATCCATCTAATGTGAACTCTTTACTTAATTTTTTCCAGAATAAATCATCTTCAACATTAGTTCAAGTTAATCAAGTATCTTGGTGAAAGGACGAGGACGGGCCTAGCTCTGACTTTTAGAAATAATGGTGGCCCCGACAGAGTGAAAGAGGACTAAAGTGAAAGAAACAATCTCTCAAATTAAAAGTGAGGTAGGAGAGGATCCAAACCTGTCTGTAGTTTTTGCACAGCTGCAGTGTCTCTGTGTCGGTGGAAGAAGAAGACGCTCCTTTTCTCCCCGTATCCATTCATCCGCCAACTCATTCTGCCAGTCAGCTCCTTGTACAACTCATCAAACACCATTAAGTGGAAGGAGGGAAAGCATACTGAGCCTTCCATTCTTCGTAGATGAGAGAAGACAGAAGGACGACATCCAACCTTGTTCTGTTTCTCCCTTGGATGTCATTTGTGCCCATTTTATACACATTAAGTGGATATTTATGTAGAAGGACGTTTTATAGAAAGCACAGATAAAAAAGGACTAAAGCCCAACTCTTGGAACCAAGTGGAATCGCCGTTCATGTTCTCACGGCAAGCCCTACCCCTCAACGTTCCATTTTCAACCTCGTGCTGTCAGCCCGATTCTTCGTCACCGTCATCAGCCACTTGAACTTTTAGATTAGGAATTTGATTCACATCAAGCCATCCCAGTCTGAGGACGATACTAGCATACGGAAGACATCCTTATTGTCACATTGTCAGACTTGTGGACGGTTTCTCACGAGGAGGAAGAATCTCTCCATTTTAATGCACAGTCCAGATTATTAGCAAATTTCATAGAATTTTGAAACTGCTTCCGACTCACGTCTAACCCCAACTTACTTAGCAGTTCCCACAGCAGTCACGAGGAAAAGAGTTTGAATGAATTGTGAAGTGTTCCTTTTATTTACAAAAGGGGACTCAAAGTGTGGATGAGGAAGTTGAGTTTAAAAGTGAAAGTGACTGTGTCTCTGAAACCCAGACAAAGTTGGGAATAAACCCTCTCATAATTTCTGGATCTTTCTATACTCAACCCGACGAATAAATAGACAGTCCTTCATTCACTAGTTAATTTTATGTGATCACTACATAATCCGAATCATACATGCAATATGCATAAAGATGAGATGAGCACTGTCCAAAAACATTCCACTTTCGCAGTACATGTGAAAGTTGAGAAGGGAAAAAGTGCATAGCACAAGCTCTATGCGTAGTATCTACATCTAGGACATTGTGACAATCCGCCTGTCCCCTTTATAAGGAGTTGTTCATCCTCTCTTATCATCCCCGTCATCAGAGAAGGTTCCATTCAAAAAAAACTTTGACTCAGGAGAAGAACTATATTTACTGACTCTATACTCATGTTTCCATCTCACCCACTCACTTTCCCATTTTCTACTTGAATTTGAGGAGTCTCCCCGTATATGTCTTCAAATAGATGTGTTCCCGTGTCCAACGTAAAAGTTTGGCCCTGGAGTTCTCCGCTCATATACTTTCTTGAAAAATTAATGCTTCAGCCCATCCCATCATCTCTGTGCGTGCCAGAATGTTGATGGATATTCATGAATAAAAATTTGAAAGTTCTGTCACTTTTCCCAGAGCCGCTCCCATCATCCTCATAATCATTAACATCAGTTCAGCCCTAGTACACTGCTCCATCGTCCTCATCATCATCATCACAATTTTGGGAACTTTTTAACTGTGGCGGTGCTCCATACTCTATTCTGGAGAAAGAAAAGACGAGAAAAAACTACTTTCCTACTAACCATTGAGTAGACTATCATCATTATTACATCTCCGCAAAAGCCTGTCATCAACGGTGCAGAACATTACGTCCCACACCTCTTACAACTATATTCCTCAGAAAAGGGACGGGGGAAAGTAGTGAATATATAATAAGGAAGCAACAGAGTGCAAAAAGCAAATTAAAAGATAGTTCAAGTGTGCTTTGACACTCATTAATCTGTCTCAAAACGCTGTATCCCCATTTTCAATAGGATATATAAAATGTTCACGTCCCCATATCAGATATAGGTGTGTCTCCTCACATTTTAGCTAAACCTCAGGAGGAAAACTTTTTTCGTTATCAGTATTAATATTATTACCGTTAGCGTACACACTATCATTATTTTTACCCTTTTAGACAATGCTCTATGACTATGTGTGTCTGGCTGTGAGTAGGGGTACAAGTTTAAAGGATTCTTCTGTGTTCCGTTGAAGTTGTAGAACAAAAATAATATTTTTTACTCAACATTTTTCCACCTCACTTCCAGCTACAAGCATCATTCACCATGAAGAAAGTTTCTCTTCATTCGACTACGTTACTTACTGGCTTCTGCGTGGGAGAGCCGGTGCTCCTGTTCGTGCTCATCTTTGCAGTTTCTCAGTTGACACCAACAGGTAAGCAGAAAAGGATTTTTTTAGTGCGGAGTATTTCCTCAAAACTGCTTTTGCTTATGTACTATGTGTAGTTTGTTGCTATTTTCAGGGGGAAACAAGTTGAATCTCAACTGTTGAAATTAGCTCTGCGCGTATTTGTTTAAGAGCATTTCTCATAAGGTGGGTTTCATCCGATTTGCAATTTACTTCCTGGTAATACTTGTTTGAAAATGATGAGCTGTGAAATCATACGTAATAAGACTTGTTGTTGGAAGTGTTTCTAAAAAGCTGTTGAACTTCTTTTGAACATCCTGTTATATAAGATTGCATTTGCATGGGTTGCTTTCACTTGCAATCTCAACTGTGTTTGCAGATGTGCTTTTATGAGTAAGCGGATATCGAAATTTGTAAGTTGCAATGAAGATTCCCAGATCTTGATAATAATGTTTACCAACTGCTTTCTGCATAATCTTCTAACTACACTTTTATACATTCTGCGATATTTATATCCTTGTGAAGTGCATTTATCTATTTCTTATTTACTCTTTGATTTCAAAATAAAATATGTTAACGGAAAAAAGAAGACGCATTTTTAGCATATATATATATATGTACAATACATGTTTGTCCCAGCCGTACTCAGAACATCTTTTTAGCCAGAATTCAAACCTATTTGTCAACATGTCAACAATATATAATTGTGATTTCGACATTTTCCGGAAATATTGTTCATAATCATGTTCAAAAATCTTCATCTCTTTCGGAATCCTCCCCTGAAAGACAAGCATTTCTTTTGAAATCGGGGCGCTTGCTGACATGCTGTCTATGGTTCTCTCATGTCAAGGTACACACAGTGCAAACATATGTATAATGAAAGGGCAGGCCCTCGCATTTCGGAACATTTCTCCGTAAACAATGACATTAGCTGTCACTCCCAAGTGATTGTGTACCTATCCTACATTCTCATGAAACCCGTATCCAAACCGTGCCAACAGCTGGCAGAATTTCTGCACGAGCACAGGCATGGAAGCGAATAATGTAATGTGTATGGTAATACTGTTTTGCCTCGAGATGTTTGACAAAGCTCGAACTTCTACACATATGCTCTATCCATATTACACAAAATAATAGCAACTTTAATGTGAAATAACCTTATCTACACCTATTTTGTGGATATAAGATTCATATTCATATCACCTCCTTTCACTATTTAGCTTATATAGAATTTCCAAAGTGTTGTAACTAAATAAACCCATATTTGCCACTTGAAAACTCGAGTCAACAGACCGGATGACGGCCGTCTTGAGTATCTTTGTTGGAACGGTTCAACGATCACTTACGTACGATTTCTCCTCATATATTTGATTTAGCTGGTAGAAATGGATTGGAATTGCGAGGGAAAAAATCATTGCATGAAAGTATGAGAACTGTCAAGTCAAGACACTATCAGTCATCCTTGTCATTTCATGCTTGTCTTCTTGTATCGCCTACATATAAACTATACGAATTGTATCGATATGGATTATAAACATCGATAGAGCTAAATAATGCACAATTGCAAAATGTATGCTTCAATGGGATATTCAACACGTTCTGAAGAAGCCATAAGTATGCTGCAACCACGAAATACCTATTATACTTTGATTCACGTTTAGCCAAAATATAAATGCGCTACTAAAAGTGAAGCCATATTACAAGTTACCAAATTCTAGAATAATGTATTCTGTTGCATAATATGGACATATTGTAATAAATAAGGACGGGAGGGAAACAAAAAAGCTTATGTAAACCCTCCAAACGTAAAACCATACTCATTTATAAAGTACGATATCCTCCAGCTAAATAGGATAAATTATGATTGCCGACAACAAAAGCAAATCCAAATTTTGCAGCCGGAAGCATGCTCACCACAAGCTCAACCCAACTTGATAAAAAAATCACAAGCTTCCTTTTCCTCGAATCCGAAGAGTTAAATACATGGAAAATGTGCGGCTTTCTAAAATTGCTTCTTATCCTTATTACACAAGATAACTCTCAAGGAGAAAGTTGGAATCCCTTGCACAAAAAGGCAGTCTGAATGCACAGTAGTGAGCGTCTTTCCGCTCTTCATATAATCCGCAACACTTCTGATTTATCAGTGAAAGTAATGAATTTTACTAGCTCATCCTCCAAAATGCTTCATAAGAAAGTGACTCTGACTCTTAAGAGGACTTTCTTTTTCTCCGCGTGTAATGAATACGGCAATGAAACGGAACCCGTTTCATATTAAAAGTGCTCATTTTTTTGCTCGCCGTTATCCTGTGAAAAATTTATAAGTAAATATGTTCCCCATTAGGCTATACCATCCCACCACAATAGTAGCCAGATAGGAAATGGCATTAATGTATCCTTGTCATTCCCAGTGGGGGAAGAGTGACTGTGAGTGCAGCTCCCGCTCTTGTTGGGATAATAAGCTGCTGTGTTTTTATAACCTTTGTAAATTTCAGCTGACATCTTCCCTCTCTCCCCTTTTTGCACAAAGTCATATTTAACTCCCCAACTTTTTCCAGCTAATAAAATGTGATCATCCGGATTCAGAACAAGTTCATTCGACTAGGTACTTCCTTGTAATTTACAACCTCGCATTTAGCAAAAAAAATATCTTCTTGCTTTTGTGCGAACGTCTATTACTATAACTATTTTATGATGTCTTCCAAGCTTGATAGCTCTTCTGTCACAGCCGGCGAGAGAGCAGTGCTCTTCCTAGTGAAAGCACTATTGGAAAGGGGACGGGATGAAAATTGCAATTTTAATATGAAATGCGAAATGTGATACACCCCAATTTTGTTGATGAAGCCGGAGATAATATAGCCCAAGCAATTTCTAAGATTTCAAGTCAATTCAGACTAAAACCACAGCACACTAGTGAAATTGGCGGATGAATTTTCCAAGGGAAGGGAAGCCATAAATCTGCCATATCTCTGGGTTGAATGTATAAAATTACTTGGAATAACTTTCTTTCCTTCTCTTTCTCTCCTTATTAGTTGTAGTGCCAGGGACTGCCGTACTTTTTACTCTGGCTTGATAAAAATGAAAGTAAAAAGGGAATGATAATCAAAAATTTATATAAACAAATTATTTCCATTTTGGAGCAGTCGACGAACTGCAGAAGGATTTCATATGGGTTGCTTTCCCTACCCATCTAAAATATTAGTTAAGACTATGTCGGGAAATTACCCAAGAAGGGAAAAATTAGAATTCCGCTCCTATACACCGTGTCTGTATATGTATGTATGCTGCTGAGACAGAATGTAATTTCGTCCGTTGTTCCAATTTTCATTATTTATACTTTGCGTACTTTTTCTCGCTATGGACCTGCCTTAATTTTTTTTGTTCCGCTCCTGTTTTTTTTACTGCAGAGTGGATCTGACGTGAGAGGAGCGGCAGAAAGGGAAAATAAAATTCATCCGTCTCAAGTAATTCGTGATATATGTATACCGTAATAAAAAGCAATTTGAGCTGCTTTGTATTCTGGCAGTAATCATTCATTCTTTCAAATCAGACAGGTTGAACTGTATAAAAAAGGTCATCATTGTTTATTAATGCGGGAGAAAAAATATGTATTCAGAATTTTTTTATATGCCGTTTTCTCCCAAATAACAAATAAGCAACTCCTCTCACTATACATGACTGGATAGCTAGTAAAATGCAACAAGAAAAAGGAGAGAAAATTGTGGAGTGAAATTACTCCCAACTTTTCTTTCTTCCTTTCCGGGCACTGCTTACTTCTCCAAGAATGAGGATTGCTCAGTGGAAATTGCTTTTCCTTTCTGGTACTGCACTAGCATTATCAAAATATAGTTGTAAAGATAGTTGTTGTGCATTATTATTAGGTATCTCCTCCAAACAGGAGGAAAAATGCACATGGTCTGTGTACATGGAACGTTTCTTTTAGGGAGTAAAGTAGCTTTGAAAATGGTTAAGTGAAAATGCATGGGATGTTCCCATTCCTGGGTTTTATTGAGTGAATGCTTTCTCCCCTTCTTCTCGCTCTGACGATACTGGATTGGATGGAATCCATAAAGCCAACTGGGCCGTAAATGGAAAGGTTGTTGGGAGAAAAAAGTTTTTCTTTTCACAACAGAAACAGAACCTACAATCTATTTTTTTCTCCAGGTATAGGTATCTTTTCTCACACTCACCATTTCTCACGCTAGGACCCGTGACGTGCAATAAAATAGCTAAAATAGATGCTTGTATTGGCCTAATACTGATGATAGGTGTTATTGCCGTGTGCAGACATACACCCCAGGAAAGAAAATCCATAGGAATGAGTATGATGCTTTGGAGTGAAAAAATGGGAGAGTTTTAAAAGAATTTGTTTTGTCCGAACAATAGGAGAATTGAAATGGGTTTGGGTCTGGGCAGGTCATACCTGCACAATAAACCGTGGCACTTTTTCCCATTATTTTCTCCCACTTTCCCCCTCCTCTGCTTACTACTTAGTAGTTGTGTGAGAAATCTTTGAATAGTAAAAAACCAGGGTTTCTAGCAGAACATTTTTTTTCGGAGTGAATTGTATGGAAAACAAAATTCTCAAAGTGGAAACAAGCATTGTCAGTCAGCACAATCAACATCATAGTCACATCTACAACTGAGCATAACGACTTTGGCAGGAAGAGGAAGAAAAAAAAAGTTTATAGCATGTGGTCGGACTTTTTTCTTTGATTAGGGCACATGTACATGTTCACTTTGGTAGTGAAAAGTCGTGCAAAAAAAGTCTACTTTTTTTACTTTTTTCAGTGCACGGAAAACATTTGTATTTAAGTGAGTTTTTTGAAAAAAGAAAGTTTTTTCTTCACTCAAAATGGACGTTATGATGTGAATCAATGAAGGTTAGGGAAAAGTGTTTTGTACATTTCATGCATGATCGGAGGATTCCAGTGAACCAGCAGCCTGCGTTTACATGCAGATGGGCGAAGGGCTTGTCAAGGAAATGGTGGTGTAATGCAGGGAGTAAGCCATTAGGTAATAACAAGGATACGACGAGGGCGAAAGAGTTTGATTGTAAGAAAAGTTTTGAACGGAGATTTTTATGGCTCTCTTGAAGAAACTCTATTTGATAGAAGGATATGGTCAGGCACATCATTTTAATATTGATGGTTGCAACTCTTCAACTGTTATGTACTTATGTATGTAGGGTTTACAGAAAAAGTCAGACAAATGTGAACATTTTCTTCTGCTTTCAGACAATGCAGTCATGTGATAGCACGAAATATATTTTCATCCACCATTCTCCAATAAAAATGGCATAATCCTAACATTGAAAAATTGACCATGCAAAATAATGACTGGATTCACCAGCTTTCTTGTGATAATTATCAAGATGAGCATTCATACTGTGTGCCTTAACAATACTGAAGCAGTTCATTATTCCACCATTATCTGATCGTCTTCATCGTATACCTACCTTCTACAGAAAGCATTGAGCCGTTGATTAGTGGCAGCCAGCGGAAATATCCTTATAATTACCACCAACCAACTCAAATTTAGTACAAATGAATGTTTCTGATGATGATTCGAACACTGTTAGGAGCATGCTAAACCTCCCTTGATTTTACATCAATGCAACTTTTATGCATATAAGTGGAAAGAAAATATTCGAGTCGTGTTGAAAATATGAAAAGAACTTTTATAATGATCTCCGCATCTAGACACGAACATTGATAAAAAATATATGATCAGACTCCAGACGAGAATAAGGACATGCGGATGATTTTTTCATCCTTTTCCCATAAAAAATAGACAAGGTTTCGAGATAACTATTTCTGCTCGAGTAAACACGCTTTCCATGTAGCAATCATTATCTTATCTTGCCTTCACCATAGGACCACCTTCTATGCAAATATGGAAAGCAACTAATTTAACATTTCCTAAGAATAATCAGAACCAAAGCACAAGACAACAAATATAGACGGTTTGGTTATTACAATTTAATTGAAATCAAGGGAAATGATACTGCCAGAGAAATCCAACTTATTTACAAGAAGAATGAGGCTAGATTATCGAAAAAAATATAGGTTGATTTGAATAATGATGCTTCTCGGAAAACCAAAAAGTAAGACAAGGCTAATGACTACGCTCACTGCACGCTATATGCTAACCTTGAACCGATAACATGATCGTTACATTTCGTGAACTGAACTGCCGAGATTGGGGCTATTCCATAAAATGTAAATTCCTCGAAAAAATTTCAGGCAATAAAAAGTCTCTCTTTCATTTTTCATACAGAATGAAAGCAAATTATATTAGGCAACTCACATGCAAGAACTCACGTGCAATTTTTGCTCCTCGTGAAATTACAGATGTTTCCTAATGAACTTCAGGCCTGAGCATATAACTTACAATTATAGCTCATTCAAGTTCCCCCTTTTGGTTCTTCGGAAACTCCTTAATTATCCTGGAGGCCCGTGGGCGTAAAGCAAATTCCCCCAATAAATTATTCAACAGCCTCTAATAATCATTATCATCACAATCATAATCTAAACTCCAATTCATCATGTATTCTCCCTAATTTGACCTAGATACCTATACGGAAGAAGGGAATGAGAGGTATAGCTCCTGTCATATAACTTTCCCTCAGAATTTATAGTACTGCTGCATCCCGAACCATAATCTATTATTGGGTATTCAATAAAAAGAGACACACAAATAATAAACTCCCTTCCGTCTTGTTTCCCTCTGCCCTACAGTCCTTTTATTGCATGGCCATTATGATCATCATCGTCATTATTTGCTCACGAGAAAATAATCTAAAAAGGGCAATCCAGGGGCGATATACTAGCCTGAGCAAACAGAAGAGGAAAAAATGAAACAAACGAAATATATTTCCTTTTTCTTCTATTCCCTCCACGAGCAACTTTCTTTTCAGTTGGGTGCGTGCTGGAAGGCTAGATCCTCATCTGGAGTTTTGCTTACGCCTTCTGTGGATTGAAATTTCCGGCCGTAAGTTTCATTACGTAAAGATATGGATTTCCACTCCACGTTTTTTTTTCGCCACAGAGACCGGGGGAGAGGAGGAGGGGAAAGCAATATAGATAAGTCCTTGTTATTACTCCCTCATAAACAAAACGGGTCTAAGCTATGACTTCCCAGTGAAGGTCATAAATCTATTATTATGTTGTTGTAGAAAGCAAAAGGGGCTCTCGAAATGAGTTGTGTACTTTGTGTCAGCCAGGCCTGCCAGAGACTGAGTGAATGAAAGGATGTGAGTAGGAGAGTGCTGGCGAGGACTGAGAATTTTCGCCACTTGCTACAAGATATATATGCCTTGAGGAGGCTATATATAGGCTGAGAGAGAAACTGCTCATTTCTTGGAGGAACCCAAACTAAAAGTCTACTCATGTTCAAGGGACCTTCTCCTCCAGTGCATTGTGTGCTCTGGTAAATGGATTGCCTACTCGCTATACTATCACTCCTCGCCTGGACCTGGCTGGATGAAATGCTTTCTCCTCCAGTTGAACCATGAGTTGAGAGTGCAGTGCATATATGTATGCAAAAATGCGTTTCCCTTTATAGTCCCCGTTTTTTGGTTGGGTGCGGCTGGCATGTGGCTTCAGCGGCGGAACCTTAATGTTGGTGGTAGGAATAAAATTATTGATTTTTGATAAAGACCCGCATCTTATATCCCATTCGGCCTGCTCTTTTCACTCTTCCCTCTTTTCAACAGCTGTATACATGCAGGCAGACTATGTTGCAAATACGAGAAACGAAGTGGAGGTGGTTGGTAGTAAAACGGAGGAATATTTTGATGACTCGACCAGCCTATACTTATATATCAGACTGAGGAGAGAAAAATGAGAAGAAAAACTTGAGGAATCCGGGATAAAAAAGAGTCCTACGAAATGGAATAGACTATGAAGTGTACGACATACGACTCATACGAGTAGCCTACAGTAGGGAAAAGTACTTACCCATATTTCTTTCTTGGTCCTTTGAAAGGACTCGTCTAGGAAAAATGTTCCACTTCCACTTCTACAAGAATCAATAACGCAAAAGGGAATGACGACAAAATGGCAAGGAAGTCAAGTTGGAGTCCCAAACAATAGATTTCAACATGAAAATGCTTGGTTGGTAGCAGGCTCCTTTTTTAAATGAAAAAAAGGCCCAGCCATTTGATACAAGTATGATAGGGGTATGCTCAAGTTCATTATAAAGTATATAGATATGGATACATCAAAGGGAGAAGTTTGATGAACAAATTGAGAAAAGTAGGTTGCTCCTCGAAAACAATGCCACTCGGATTATTCTAAATAAGCCTTAATTCCCTTAAGAAGTGGAGCACTCTAGTTTAAATACATGCATTAATGTATATTTATAATTCCTCCTCCCAAAGCCCGGATTTTCTCATTAGATACGGCAGCCAAGGCCTTAGCCCATTTACAAGAAAAAAAAGTGTTTCAATGCTCTTCCGGTTATATCTTCATCAAAACATCGGATTCTTTTCAAGATGAAGTTGTCAAGTTTTCTTCTCTTTATTTCTCTCATCTCAGCTAATTTCTCTCCCCGTCCTACTTTCCCTCTATGTCATTTTCCTTGTAAGTTGGAGAATGGGAAGAAACTCTCTGCAAACAAAAAACTGTAGTTTCGTTGGATTATCCTAATACAGTTGTCATCCTCAAGAGCGTATTTACTCTTGAGTGACTCGCAATTTGCATTAAATTGCATAATATTAAAGTACATCATTCCATTGGCATTATCAGATGGGAGCTGCTGGCATTCCCGAGCACTTGAGATCTGAAGGAAGCCAACTTCTCCTCTGACATTGGCTTAAATGCTTTCCATGCACGTTAATACCAACCAGCACAACTGGCTGTACTAAGCTAACTAATAGTTTTCATTTGTATCACATCCAAAAAAATGGTTTGCTCCTTTCACAAATCTCCATATTTACATCTTTTACTCCCAGCCTTATTTAAAATGCCAAGAGCACATACATTATGTATCTTTATCGAGGCAAACATCAGTTAGTTTAATAGAACGTGCAAAAAGCCCGGGCCTGTACCTATCCCCGTCTTCAATATTATTCCGAATCTTCTTATTGTGTTTAGTCACTTTGAGAGTAAAAAAGCTAAACACAGATATACTCTCTCTGTGAACATGAACATCCTCCATAAAATTTTTAACAGGAGCACGAAAGCAGCCGCCTCTTTTGCTTACTCTTTCTCTTATCTTCCTTTCCTCTTACATGACTTCATCTTGTGAATTCCCTTTTTCGCTTTGCATGCTACTCCTCTTGGAAAAGTTGCCTCATTCCCTCTGTTTCAATTTTGCTTTCATCCTCCTCCTGTTTTCACTTCCTTTTTTGGAGGAAACCTGCACCAAGAATGAGAGCGAAACGGGGAGCAACGTCTTCCATATTTTGGAGGTTGTTGGCTGGCTGAATAGCCACTGTTTAGACATAGCTTCTGCCGCCGCCACCAGTCATAATATATATGGGAATCACACTCAAAAAAATGAAAAGACTAGGGAAAAAAGGAGGAAAGGGAAAGTTGTCAGAAAAGTAAAGAAAATGGAGAGCCAAGGAAAGCAGGAAAATTTCACAATGCCGTGCCGAACAGATCCCCGTATAAAGGAAAAAAGGGAAGCGGGAGTTCCGCCATCAAGTAATAAGTACATGAGATAAAAATGTGTATGTGCAGTAGTAACAGGATTTTGTGCTGACACACTTTTCTACGCCTCGTTTTCCTCCTTCCGCTAGCCCTATCATTTCTTCCAACTCTGGTATTTTACACTGTCTTAATACAAGTAAAAAAAATAAGGTAGGGAGATGAAGTAAAATGTGGAAGGCCCCTGCCTACTATCTATCGTCTCCAGTTTTTACAGACTTGTACATGAAGACAGTGTTAAAAAGACTTGTGGGTCGCTCACGTACGTACACATCCGTATCCAGAAGCGCCACACCGGCATTTCCTTCTTTTGCTTTGAGCAATACGCTATTACATACATAAATATTGTGATTGAGCTAATGCTCATATTTATACTAGAGCTAGCTGAATGATGCCTAATAGGCGCAAATATACAGTTCATAGTGGATGTGTGCTTTCCTCATGTTTGGAATAGTTTGGGGGGTTTGGCATGTCTCCGTTTTTTTTCTGGACACAAGGTGAAATCTCTGGTGGTGAGTGTGACTAACTATGAGGAATCAAGAGGTTACTCCTAAAAGTTATAAATTTGGAACAAGCCGAAAGCACACATTTGCTAAGTGAATTCTGTGTAAACATCAGGTCATTCCTAACAAGAAGAACAAGGGCCACCTTTTATGTCTCTGCTGAGAAGGGAGAGAAAAGAGAGGCTAACGAGATGTGAGCATACATAGTTAAGAGGAGCTTCCCCCCTTCACATACATTTTATATAATATGGAGGCTTGTATCGGATCAGCCTTTTTTTAAAGTGGACCATCTGAGTACCTCAACTCGAGTTCACCATACAGAGGGAAAAATGATCTTGAGTCTACTCGAAGAAAGTGAGAGAGGTGGAGAAGAAAGGAATTCATTTATTCTTTGGCCACTCTTTGAAAATTTTCAGGTAGTCAAGTATAATATGCAGGCTCGCCCGGGCCCGAACTCCCTTTTTTATGGAAAGTTTCAAACTTATTATGTCTTTATTGTGAGATAGGTAAATGTAATGCTTTAGTAATGTGGGATGATTACAGAAGGAAATGTACACTTTACCCGTGAATGAGTTTCATGAATGTAGTCATTACGCACATATTTATGTGCATGCTTGACAAGACCTTTCATTTTTACAGCTATTCTATGTTCTTCCTCCATTTCCTTGAGGAAAAAAATGAAGGGAGCACGGGAAGGTTTAAATCATTCCCCCTTTGTGTAGTGTGAGGGCCCCTCCTATTCAAAGTTTATGGAGGCTTTGCTCATACTCCACATTGCAGATACGATAAACAGTAACACTTTTCATAAGCAAGCCTTTCACCCTGTGAGTGAGTAATTCAACAGTGGTTCCTTTCAAACATCCATTTTCCTTGGTAGTCCCTCGAACAAGAAGAGAATAATCAAGCCGTACCACTTTAGGGAAAAGAAAGCAAACACATGTGAATAATAGTGTGGGAGCGTTGCATGCATCATACATGTGAAGCGAATCAGAACTCTCGTTCTGGGAAGCTTGAAAGCAATTCTCATTGAGGCTAAGACGGAGAAAGCATGGGAGGAAATTTTTTGTAGACAATGGGCTACGGGAGAATAATAAAGGGAAATTATTATTTTGACAGGTGCTTT
The DNA here is from genome assembly GCA_034696885.1 of Lepidocyrtus paradoxus. Classification (NCBI taxonomy): domain Eukaryota; kingdom Metazoa; phylum Arthropoda; class Collembola; order Entomobryomorpha; family Entomobryidae; genus Lepidocyrtus; species Lepidocyrtus paradoxus. Next base: position 26,542 of record JAQGAH010000295.1, on the reverse strand, counting down.
CAATTTCTATTAAAGAGAGGGGGCTCTATTCACCCAGCACTTTCTCTTTGTCTTGTTACGCCCCAATTATAAAACGTTTGCTTTTGTAACAATACATATTAACGGGAAACCTCACAAAATGTTTTAATATATGCTAAGCCTTGTTGGTTATACACCTGCTGGGGATGGCAGCCAGCAGGTGTTCGGCCTGGGGCGAAAGGGGTGACATTGAGATGAGTTTGGACTAATCAGAAATCAAATTAACTTGCGTTATATAATAAGTGGTAGAATGTATGGGATTTAATATTTGATCAGCCAGATAACCAGCAGCATTATATTAGCGTAGGTTATAGTTGTGGTATGGTTGGGCGAAATATAAATAATAATTAACTGCACAATTTACTGTTTGCTGGAAAAACAGACTACTATTTGCTGGCACTACTATCAATAGAGGAAAACAGATTAAAAATTTGTAACGGTTAGATATAGATACAAATTATTTTGATGAATAAGATTGAAGACACCAGCCTAAAAATGTGTTTCAATGATGTGCCATTCGTATGCTGTGTATGTTAATGCTGTGAAAAAATGTAAAGCCCTCTGGTTTCTACGGGGAGGGGATGAACGGATGTTGCCCATCTTTGAACTTTTCAGATCGATACTCCATATCTATAAAGCCGGAAACAGGATTTGGAAAAAGACATTTGGTAGTTGCTCACGGGCGGACAGTTGCTCAAACTCAATCTTATAATGAAGCATAGCTTCGTAGAAAGTAATTATTTATACAGTTGAAAATACTGGATAATTTGATAAATACGTAAAACTTAACTTACACACTAGGATTTCGGTGGATTTATGGTTTCTCATTAATTAACAGTACTGGGATGACGTCGCCTCTTAGTTGCGGCTGAAGGCGGTTAACCACATTTTTGATTAGATCATTTTAGGGTAATGCTTGCTGACTTAACACCCAGCATGTCACCTTGCACTCGTTTGAACTCTCAAAATGGTTCTAACGCAATGAAAAATTGTATTAACATTTAGAGCATATACTTATTTTGGAAGCGGAAAATTTTTCAAAGGTTATTGGCTTCTTTCTGACCTCAGTAATGTTGACGTTTTTTGGGAACGGAAGGAGCAATACAGATTTCCATATCATCTTTTGTGATCAAATATCATTTATACACTGGTATTTAATATTTAGCTTTCAAAAACTGCTGTACTTTTCACAGGACATATTTTTCCTGTTCAATTGCAGCATATAACGAGCTTTAAAATCACAGCCATAGGATAGTAATAGCACAGGCCATCCAGAGCAATATAATAAGTGGTGCAGTAATGCTATCAGATGGTGTCGATGTTATTGCGATACTTAAAAAGGCAAAAATAAAATGGAGACACGAGTAATAATGTCTGTCCCAGTTCATTGTGTTACATATTCGGATCATAATCATTAATGGCAACATCATTATTATTATCACCATCATATCATCATTGCGGTGCGGTTTGTTGATGACTCCCGTCTCCCTCCCCGATCCCTTCTCCAGGCTCTGTAGATGTTTCCCCTTTTATGACATTTCCGACTTAAAAACCAGCATTAAATAGGACTTACATAATACACTAATGTAGTCATTAAAACGATCCTGACTTCCAGTAAAATTCTTTCACATCCACAAAAAAGTCCTACATTATAGCGAATTGCTGATGATAAATCAAATGCGCAGTAGCAAGAAACGTGAACGAAATTCAGATTTTATGCTTTCATTTATTTGACTCATTTCTAATCGTAATTAAAATATTACAACCTACTTTGGAATTTCAAATGGTAGAAGAATGCAGGTCGATAAATATTCAAAAACTTCCACTGATGTTTTTCTTTGCAACTAAATATGCTTATCAATGGGTCACCCTCCTTGCTGTATAGGAGATGATTGTTATTGGTACGAGCGTCATTATGCAAGGATTAACTTTTCTCTCCATATCAGTGCGTATTAATGCTCATCCCTTCTCTCTCCAAGTCAACCTGGAAAGGCTTTACTTTCCCCACCAGCAGCGGAGTCATCCATCTATGGCTGAAACTGAGCCCGTGTTTGTTATCAGACTTTGTCAGTTTAAGTAACTTTCCCGTCAAAACTTATACAAAAGTGCTTATGGAAAGTACAAATATAGCTAGCTACTCAACTCCTTCCCAAGAGACAGATAATCTTTATCATCAGACAGGGAGCCGCTGTCACCGTTGTTGAAGTTTTAGCTAGAGAATGACATCCTCATCTTTAGTTCTCCCCGGCTATGATGATGATGGCTTAGGCTTATCGAAGAGCTCTTTTGTTTCCATTCGAGGGAATTTCCTATGTGTAATGTAAAGAGTATAAATAGAGAGTTCACATCACAACAGTATCATCTCTAATTCTATCGCCAATTATGTGTCATCAAAGTTGTTTTTGTACACCTGGTATTCTCTTGTGGGGACATGCGTCATAAATTACACGTCATAATCAGTTTGGTTTATCATCAAAGCAAAATATGACCAGGCAAATTGACAGGTTTTATTGAACACAAAAATCTACTGTTACACTGTATTCGTTTCACTTGCTACATTCGTTTTTAAGCTATTTTCGAATGAGTTGCATGAGATATATCAAGAAAATTGTATCAAGGTTGCACAAACGTCATCATGCATCAGTTGCTAATTGTGCTGCTAGTTTAGCTTAGTTTTAAAAATAATGGCTGGAGCCTGCAGTTGAATTTATTTGCATCGTATGCACTATAATCACCGAGTCAAGTGTGTCAAGTCAAGTGTGTGTGATTACAGATGCATTCGCTCTAATAAGACCTGGACAGGAGTTGACATTTATGACATTGAAGTAATGACATTAAAATGTCAGAAAATATTGAGCGTAGATTAGTACTGCGGTTGTAAGGACAGAAAGAATTTAAGGTATTTACAATTTGTGAAGAGAGTCAGAGCGACATTGATGCCTCAATTAAGTAACGATGTACTGTTTGGACAGAAGTTGTCTTTCATCGTCCTTTGAGAATACTTACATATCTGTACTTATCTTAAAGTGGTGAACCGGTGCAGTAGCTCGGTTCGACCTCAATGTAGGACAAAGAAATTACGTATTGGACACTTTCTTTAATTTTATATGGCAGTAATTTGGCTAAATTGATATTGATATTTGTTATGTAAAGAAAACTAGTAATGGCTATAACTTGCCGAATTGGAAGGTCGCAACATTGACAATAAACTGATCCCTGTAATGACTTCAGGTTGGTTATGGTGACAATATGTCATGCATAGAATTCCTCTTGGTTAAAATTGGGGAAAATGAGAATTTTGAGCAACAAACTACATAACCAATCGACAGAGATTGATGAAGCTATGCCTCGGAGATTATGATATGTGATTGGGATAACGATCGGAGAAAACTGAATTTAAAAGAAATTTGGGTTTTGTTATGTAAAACGGTGAACATAAAAAATTGCATAAACATTTGACTTTATCCTGGAGGGAAGGTGTGACTGAATGTCGTCCATCTCTGAACTTGTCTGGGCTATGACCAAATCCTATCTATAACTGTAAGTAAAATTTGAAAATTCGCCGTGGTTCGAAAGTTATCGCGCTCACAGACGGACGGACAAACAACTGATCGAGCTCAAAGCTATAATGAAACAATTTGATCTGTTTAATCAAATAAGCGTTGCATCACTTTAGTACCTAATGCATCAAAATTTTATACTCTTATCCCCAAAATAGTTACAGTCAAACTGAGACAACGTTAATGCTTGACGTGTTTTACCAAATCAATATTTCAGCAGTCATCAATGCTAGAAGTTAAATGTCATCAATATTACGACAAACGTCCAAGGTTGTGACTATCTAATAATAATACTTAATAATTTACCAAAAAAAAACATTTTCAGTTCGTAGCATTATTTCACCTTGAGAAATTATTCGAAACTGGGGAAGTTGCCTACATTGTGGAGTGCTGCCAAACTATGCATTTTTAAGAAAGCCTTTTCAGTCAATGTACTGGAGTTCTTGCTCAAAGCAAACTCACCTTTTTGCTGGGTATTTTTTAAAATAAATCTTTCCTAATTTTTCCCTTTTCTGTTTTTCCCTTCCTTATTTCATTCAGACCGTGAAGAAAATGTATATATTTGTATACAAAATACAAATACTAAATTATGCATTCCTCTAAGTCATACTCAGGCAAACCTTCTGATTCCCATTCCAGAGGGGAAAAACTTCCATTTTCCCAACAATAACAGCAGGACCTAACGACGTTCTTGTACACTTCACCTATTATAAAGCAAAATGAGAAAGATTTTAGCCCCTCTCTCCCTAAAACCACTTTGAAAGGATCAAGAAGGAGAAAGCAGAACAACTGTTAGTCAGATTTACATGTATTTAAAGTTAAAGAAGTTTTAGATGAATGTGAAAAAAGGGAAAAAAGCCCAAAAGGGTGAACATACCAAAGAAGCTGATTATTGTAAGCTGGTAGGAAAGGAAAAAAAGGCTTCCTGGAAGAAAGCTTATTTCCAACATGACAAAAAAATCAGTATGCAGTACACTCTCTAAATTCAAGTCGACGAGATGTGATGCGATGCAATCAAAGAAGGAAACATGGGATAGGAATGTTGACAAAAAGTTCATGAGGGAGTTGGAGAGTTTACTTGAGGAATATATTTATCAAAGTATGGGCGTCCCTACCTAAGCTCGGCAGCATAATGAAACTAAATAATGCAGACTCCTTTAATTTTTCTCCTCATGTAATTTGCTGACTTGTTTGTTTATCCTGATGTAATACAACAATAAAAATCCACCCGAGAGATGGATCCCCACAGCCTCCCCACTCCGCATTTCCGCCGTCCGTGGTGTATGCATAAACAACTGCTGTTGAATCTGAAATGAAATATAAATAGGTGCAGATATATCCTTGCTAATTTGACGTCTGGATCTGGATCCCAAATCCTGGATACTTATCTGCAGTCTCGGTTCAACTTTTTTTTATGGTTTACCACCGCTGTGCTCTGTTAAGAGGATGCTGCTAAATATCAAGGATGGACATTATCCAAAAATTCTTGAGGGAAAATATATAATGTATCTCCTCCCATCTGGGCTTTACTTAATTTGAAACAAATTACTTTTTTTTAACATCAACCAACCTTGAGCGGGATTGAGAAAGTATTTAAATAAAATCGCTTTATTATCTTCCATTTGGGAAACAGAGTGGAAGGGAGTCAGGCTGGGAAACAATTAGGAAATGCAGTTCACTTTTAGCCTAGTTTTTTTCCTTCCTTTATGTTTCTCCCTCATCCGTCCATAGTCAAATGGGACCTAATATGATTGTAAAAGTTTGAGGATAAAGTGTCAAAAAAGTCTTCCAGCTTTCTCCTCTTATCCCATACCACCACCCCTGCCACTCTTTCCAATGTCATTTGCAGATTTTTATGCTGGCTAAAGCTTTTACCAGTGTGAAAGTTGCAATTTTGGAAATATCATTCCAGTCCTGGATAATAGATCTACATTTCACTTTAGGACCTTCGCTCCCCACTAAAAACAGAAGTAGCATTCACAGGAAGTCAAAAACTTTCTCCTGTCTACAAACTGTCCCTATGAGGGGAAAAATAACCTCCATTTTTGTGTACTCCTCTATAACAAGCCAAGTTGGAAAAAGACACTTTGCAAGCACTAGGCCCAGCCTTGTACGAAAGAAAAAAACTTGAAAACAATCAACATAACTTGTCACACTCACTAGGACATAAAGGAAAAGCAAAAACATTTGCTTACTAGTCATATCTTAGTGATGAGAAACGGACGGGGGAGGATGACAGGAAATAGCAGAAAACAGACTGAGAGGCACAAGTGGTGCAAAAAATTGTGAATGGATATTATAGATAAGTTGACATTATAAAACTGAGGGAAAAACTCCAGGCCATAGGAACAAGGGCCATGATTCTATCCTCCATCTCCTGTCCTTTCATACTCCAATCCTGAGATAGGGTATTGCATTAGGCTAAAAAAATCCAGTGAGGCTTGATGTATGCTTGCGAGATTGGATTCTCTTATTTTCCATTCATATATGCAAGGGAATATAATCTTAGGGCAACAAAAGCCCGGCTTCCTGTTAGCCCTTTATGTATATAGCTTCCTTTATATATTTACTGCAAATGGTCCTTCATCTCTCCCGATATATATATGTAGCCTTCTGTCGGAAGAATAGGAAGGAGCTAAGCCAAAAGCCAGCCAGGGAAACGTAAGCAGAGCCAAAAGAAGCAAATAACTTTATGCTTTTGTAGTTGTACTAAAGTAGATCATGATTATAATATAGGTTCGTTTCTGCATCAGGAATAGTTGTTCACTCCCAAATAAACTTTTATACTTGTGTGTAAGCAAGTGACAGTCTATTTTGTTAGGCAGTGGAATAGATTATTTCTGCCTCTTTGATCCAAATACCCTTTTCCTATTTCAAAATCTAGCAACTTTCCTCGTCCTTCATCATCATGCATTTGGAGGAGTTGTAGTTTCATACAAAGTATATCAAATATATCTGTATCCTGTGCAATATACGGATATGGGGTATAAGATGACATGAGATTTTCCATGCGTGGGATAAAAAGCACTATTACCAACAATAACATGCCATATATCTGTTCAATAACGAAATAAGGATTCTAGATTTTCATGAGACTTTTACCCACACCCCAACATATGAGCACGGTCTCAGAACTTTCTGTCAAAAAATAGTGGAAGAGGAAAACGGTGGGACAGTTTTAAGTAAAAAATAACCCATCCATTTCCTTTTTTCTTTGCGTATTCTTCAGACTGCGTTTTTTTTCTCATTCTTCCTTTCCCCTTTCTTATTGAAGGAGGCAATCTGCCTATAAGTGTGTAGGAGAGTGTTAGTGGATATACCTATGTTTGTGTTCCTTTTATTATTGCATGCTTGGCTTTTGGCTCAGTTTGTGTCACCAGCTAAGTCCCTTATTTTCCATCTTTCTGACTAGATCTATCGCATTTCCTGGCTCTGTCTTTTCCAGCAATAGAGCAGCGGAGAGATAGCTAAAAGGATTTTGTGAGAGACCATACCACTTTTATATACGTTTCATTCGGCTGCTCACTCACTCAGCTACAAGTTTAACCAATATGCGTACAAAGAAAGTCGATTTTGAGGTTCGTCCTTATCCACACACAGGGAGACCTAGCCAATCCTCCTTGACTGATGTATGTAGGAGCCTTTGTAATGTGTGGATGAGAGAGAAGGCGGAATGATTTTTTATACTGTCATCATCATACAAATGGCATGTGCTCTGATGTGATATGGCATGGGAAACCCGAGTCTGTCTGTGGAGATATTCCCACATTCCTTCAACTTCCAATATAAGAGGACAGGCGTCCCATTTCGTCGTCCAGTTTGGCTCTTTTCGGGTATACACATATGGCTTATAATACACACAGAATATTAAATGTCAACCGAGCTTCCACCCAACGCAAGCAAGGAGAGTGAATGAGGGAGAAGAAAACTAAGCCAAGAAATAAAATTTAACTGAAGGATAAGGAAACTGGAGAAAGTAGCAACGACGGAGCTCTGCTGGAGGAAATGTCTTTCCATCTGGAAGCAAACACACACACGCCGGTTTACAGTTCAATTTTACTGTTTGTTGCTTATAACACTTAGCGTTATTAGCTATTGAACGTAGTTATTTCGCGAACAATATATAACAAGATTTTCTCTTGGAAAAATAATAATACGGAAAAATATGCCAAAGCCGGGCCGTGGAGAACGGTAAAGAAAATTCCCTTTTTATGAGCAACTTTGTCTGCTTCATGATTTTCTCCCTTTTGCATTATGAAGCTATCAAGGGGGAAAATATTCAGCACGAAGTTGCTGTTGCTGGTTCTGGCTGTGAACTGAACTAAATACATAAATATCAGGGCTTACGAAACGTTATAACAAAGCTGAGGCTATGTATAGTATTGCATATGTGAAGAGTTTCGAAAGCATTTCAAACATGGACATAGTGAAGCTAGTTGATATGCATTTCTACCCATTCGAATACATATTTGATATTTATTTACTTGGACTTGTCTGAAATTTGCAAGCCTTCAAAGATGGAAAGATGACAGGGACATCCCTCCATAAACTTTTCATGTATGAGGACGCTCTGCTAGTATGAGCTCCTTGACTAGACAATCCATCCCCAACTACAAAATAATAAACATTCATGAATGATATTAGTCCCCCAGCAGTGTTGGAATTCTTCCATCATTTCTTTTGCTTCCGCTGACTTAACACTTCGCCCGACTTCGTAACTGACAGATGACATGCGGCAAAGAGGACGCACAAACGGTTGAGTACAGTTTTTGATAGAGCTTTTACACCAAGATATGGTGTGCTGGGGAGCTGACTGGAGACAAATTCAGGATGATTCTGGAGAGAGTGGATGATGGGACAGACAGCAGTGGAATATTAGATTAGGTATGGGGAAAGTGGATAATCGATTCAGAAGGATAGTGCGTGAAAGTCAAGTGAATGTTTTAGACTTTATTGATTACATGAACACAGTCACAAGAGGCTTTTCGAAGGGAGAAATATATTTATGTGAATCTATTAATTTTACTGAAGCAGTTATTAAATGAAAGTTATAAATAAAAATTGTATTTATTTCGGTATTTTCCTGCTTTCTCTACAAAAAATCAATAGCGTTACCCACATTCGATCCCCTTTTGTAGGGAACACTCATAAACAGCAAACATTTTTATGAAGGATATTTCCCTCTTTATTTCCCTCAGATTGGTGTCATATCTTATGAAATTCAACCTTATCCGGAACAAGACTTTCATTTTGCTTTGCCATCGGTGTACACAACCTACATTGGTTAATGGAACCGATGACTGTGTTGTGTGGCCAGCATAAGGTTAAGGAACTCGCCATGCTAAAATACACTAACCTAGCTACATCGATCACAGAAGGATATCCACTCTCCTGTCGTTGCTGAACCTGAATGGAAAGGGAAAAATCCCCACTTCCTACTTACGAGAATGATTTCGATTTCACTCGAGCCTTCCTTTCTCTTGTTTGTTGTGACCAAAAATGAAATTGAAGTCTAGTCTGAGAATGTTGTGAAAGGCTGTTATGTTGAGTTGCAGAAAATAGCACACTCAAACATGAGCTCTCTTCGTCAGAATGTAGTTTGGAAAGATGAAAGATTTGGGTTAGTGAGAAAACAGAAGGTAGGTATATATGGACATGAGACATATATCATATCTCCAGTTGCAGGTTTTCAGGATTGCATAACTCGACAAGGAGAGAATAGCATTTGATATGATGTGATGACACATCCAACAGCACTCAATCTAATGTGTCATATATATGGATAGTCACAGTCTTTGCAAAAATATTCACACATGCTTACGACTCCATTTCTGACTAGGATTGGCCCACTATTGATTTATACTTTTGCGTCCAAATCCCTTTTAAAAAAGTTCCAAGGCCTTTCCATTCCTCTACTCAAGAGTCGGTGAAAAGGAGGGAGAAGAGAGACCTACTCAACTTCAATAATGTTTTTGTAGGGAATCACAAACAAAGAAAAAGAATGGAAAAACTTGGTGACTGTGGTCATACCAGTGTATGGTGTATAGGTCAAGATAAGATGCTTCCAACTTCCGACACTGCACTAGACAAAAAGGCTTACAGTGAAGCAAATACAAGCCCAGTCATATTGCCTACCTTTTCAACTTATTTACCTGCCTATAATTTTGCGAAGAAAAACAAATAAATAAAAGGAGGAAAGCAAACATTCATTTCATTGTAATTGAGACCCTTTGTCATCCACCCAACTTCCCATTGGATGTCTTCCGAAAATATTCTCCAGGAGCTTTCAAAATATCTGAAGTTCCCTTTCCCCCCTCAAACTTTGCTATTTCTTTTTCAATGGCCTCTTTTTCTCTCTTCTCTGAGCTAAAAAACTCGAATATACCAAAAAGGAAAGCAAATAATAGAGAAAAAAGTTGCGAATGTCAAGGAAAAAGTTTATTTTACTTTTGGAACTGCATTCCAGATGAAAAAAAGTAGCAATAAGGGAAAATAATACGATTGGTAGTGACAGTGGCACAAACAGAAGAAAAAATGGTATTTGGCCTATTCTTTACTACCTCTCTGTTTAGGGAAGGATTGATCCCCAGCGTCGCATTCAATGATACTGGCACACTAATATTCTGCAATTTAGGAAATGTACGGATACAGCCTAAGTGTATCGTGGACTATTTGCACATGCTGTAAATGACAATATTATTCATACAATATTCAGGCACTCATATGGCAATTTCTCTATATTCATTCCCATCCATTCAACCTTGCTCTGTTTGTTCTGTTGATTCCGACAGAACGGAAGTTAGCATATTGTGTGTCACAGCAATACACAAGGACTGGCTTTTATTACATCACTTAATAATGAGAATAACGGGCTTAAATGAGAGCTGGAATGATCATAGAAGAGCATATTTCTCCTCGTTTGCATATTACACATCAAGCTATCGTCTACCCAATCCAATCAAGTCGGTGAAAACTAGCATCCCATCAACTCAGCATCACTGAACACAAAAGTATGAAAGGGAAATGTGAAGGTTTTACGTGCATTTGCTCGCATGATACTAGAGATTACGTATCATTGCATCATCATCAACATTCTTTCATTGACTTTGTACACGGATGAAAGCATATCTGCTGGCTGTGTCCTTGTCGTTTAATAATGCCTCATATTCGCATTTTCTTTCCTGGTGAGTGGACTCTGGAATCATTCCTGGCTTCCATCTAACAAACTCGCTATCAAAGGATGGAGAAAAAGTTCCATTTGGAGATGGGTCGCACATCAACGCACCAGTCATATATGCAAATTCCCCAATTTCTGCATGAAAAGGTAGTTTTTTTACAAGTTTGGAAGCTCCCCAGAGGAATTCTGACATTGGAGAGGGTTTTTTCTTACAGAAATTCTGTAATTGCCCTGCGTGTTGTGCTAACCATTCCATATAAAGACAAATATGTAGAGATTGAAGCCATGGTATATCTCTGTATCCTTCTTTTTCCAGAAACTAAAGTAACCTGCCTCTTATTCCTCCCTTTCTGCTCGGATTACTAGGTACATAATTTTTACAAAACTTTTGCTTCCTGAATGAAAAGGAAGTTGCACTGGTGCCAGAATTTGTTCTATGCCACATTTTTTCTACATCAAACACACATAGCCCAGCTTGCCAGGCTGGTGATGGAGCCAGCCCTATAGAATTAATAGTATTATACTGCTCTTCCCTCTGCCCCTCTGCCTTCTACAACGACTTTGGCAAAAGGGCAACAGATAGGCTTTATAAAAAATCTGAGTGAGTGAAAGAATTCGGAAAAAATAAATCCTCCTCCTGTTATACCCATATCTCTAGAAAATAAGCTACTTAAATGCATCCATCTACCACTTACTTATACCCGGCTACCCTCCATTTCCTTCTCATTTGCTAGCGCAAAAAAATATAGCTATACAGCTTGCCCAACAAAAAAGGGACAATGGAATGACGGCTGGTAAAAAGTTCAAGCCATGTTAGTTAGCACACTTGAAGTAATAATCGTAAATTACGAAACAATAAACAAAAGTGGAGAATGAACAACAGCATGGCAGCAAAAAAAAAGTAGAGTAAAACAGGGACGGGTGTTATTTTCCATAATTTTCCATATCTCGCTTTTTTCTCCTCTCTCATTCCTCCTTTTTTGTTTCCTTCCTTATCCCCTTCCCATTCCTCTGTTGCGAAAAAAAAGTAATCTAAATGAAAGAAGCGGGAGTAGGCGCATATACATTATTAGCTCTGACATAATATATGCACCGTCAGTAATTTTCTTGTAACTGTAAACACCAGTTAGGAGTAGACAGAGGGAAAATCTATATTAGCTATAGAGACTTAAAATCGTAGCCCGAATTTCAAATGACCCTTCCGCCTATACATAACTATGGCACATAATAACACTCCCATAAATATATCCGTTAATGCAACATTCCTGTTTATAATAGTGATTATGGTACTCTTTTCCCCGGGAATGTAAACATCTTTTAAAAGTTGAGCCTCCTTTGAAGGAGCTCCAAAAGATCCTTACCCTACCTCTTTGCCCTGGTACTTACAGACATCTCCCTAAACAAACACTTATTCTGGGAAGGAGGAGGGAAAAAATCTTGTTATATTTTAAGTAGGTAACTAACTAGCTACATTAACAGCCAAACTACGTTCCTCTGCCCTGCGTCAGGGTTAGCAAAAACGAGCTCAAATGAATTCAAACACGTCCTGTCTACTCAAACTCTGACGAACCTTTTTACTACGCTTTTTTCTCAGACAACTTCTCGGAAGGAAATCAGACCGAAACAGACAAGAGTACAAAGAGGCGAGCACGCAATGGAGAGAAAAGGGGTGTCATTATCATTCCTCTGTTCTCACTCACCCACATCTATTATGCAAGTGTTGTTTTTGTTATTATATTTTTTCTTCTCCTCTTTATCTCATCTCCGTCATATCCAACTAGCCGCTCGGTATCCATGAACCTTAGACTAGTTTGGTCGCACACTTTTGGCAATACAGCCAGTTCCCATTTCCTTAACTAGCTCCTTTTAAATGTGTTTGAAGAAGTTTATTCTCATTTGTATTCGTAAACTCTTCAAAGGAGGGAAAATAGGAAACGCAATAGGATTCTCACTTGGACTAAAAACATCATCCTTTATTAAACCATGCGTGTGTGCTCATGCCTACTTCTTAAGAACCTACTTATGAATGTATTGTTTTGCTGAACAAAATAAACAAGTCCGGAAAGCGGAGTTTAAAAAGAAAGGAGATTTTTTCATTTACGTACACATTTTTTCGCTGAATAACTTACCGTAAGGTTGTATGTCTTGCTAGTTCTCAGCTATAATTTCCTAGTTTGTTTGTATTTATGCATTGGTTCGAGTACTTAACGGCAAGTAAGAAAGGAGCGGCTAGTGAGAGAAAAGTAGGGAAATAAATTCCTCCTTCCAGATTACCCGAAAAGGTCTATATGGCCCATATATAAAAAAAAGTATTTATAAATTGCCACCATCCTTTACCTCCGTGTGACCATGAAGCAAGAAAAGCTTTTGTTAATAGATTTTTCTTCTTGAATTCCACCAAATATAAAAATAGCTGGGAAATGTGCATCATTCCACTTTGCCCGTGTACTATTAAGCACAAGTGTTTCTTCTCTCTCGGTGTAAATGGGATTTGTTGAAGGAAAAAAAAGTTGACTTTTTCCATCCCGAATTTCGTAAGCATTTGAGACATAAACAGAAATTGTTACGACTTTAACTGTTACTGCTATCAGTTGATGTTGTTGAGGAGAACCTTCTGCTTTTTTGGAGGACAAAATGTAGGGAAAAGTAGATCTCGGTAAGCTATATGCATATAGTGAATCCTACAGTCTAATTTCATTTTCAGTAGACTTGAGAAACCCATATAGGGGAGGAACCGTCATAATACGAATTTTCCATTTACACCGTGAGTGGTCCTCAGGTACGTAGATTTCATGTAGTGATCATGATGATTACGATCACGATTTCCAAGTTTAACTGCTTGCGCTAAACTCGAGCAACGGAACGGTTCTCATCTCGTGCCGTGGAACTTTCCTGCTTTCTAATATTCACTATATTATACTCTAGTCAGTTTATACTGGGCAGTTTGTGTCAAGTAATTTGGTGTCAGCTAGTCTCACAGGTACCCACACTCCACCACCCCCGTCTTTACCGTCATATCGTGTTGTTCCAGCACGGTAAAAAAGGAAAAAAGTATAAAGTACCAACATAGGCAGCGGGCTAGTAGGGCAATAAGATGCACTAACGATAAGTAGAATGTAGCCGTTAACCGGACGAAAGAGGATGATCAAGACAGTACAAGTGTGTTTGTGTAGGGAGCTGATACGGTAGCGTCAGGGTAAGAATGCTGATATACAAAATAATATCATCTTCTCCCACTCGAAATGAGCTCTCCCTTACGAATACTATCATCAGCATCATCATCCCATCTCATATCCCATGTTTTTTAAGGCTCACATATGTATTTATGGAATAGCTGCGTTCTGTTGTTGTTCTTCCTTATCTTTCTCCTTACCTGGGTGTTATCATCCAGTGTTAAGGGATAGTTTTAAGGAGATCGGGATAACATATGTAAGCATGTCTTAATATCTTATAAACCTAGAGAAATAAGGAAGCTGGTAGGACGATTACTGATCTATTTTTTCAACTAGAATGAGAAGGAGAAAGGAGCAATGACAATGACGTAATGACTCAGTACTCCAGTAACTTTTAAAGGCGGCTGCGGTATTATTGGTGAGGTGAGCAGAGCTAGAGAGATCTGACACTCCAGACCGCGATGATGATGACTACGGGTTTTATTACAAGTAAGACCGAGGGAACGAAGCGTTAAAGTGTACTTTAGCGCGGATACTTGTGTATGTAGGTTACACAATCAAAAATATTTCCTGGAGGACGCATTTCTTTAGTGATATCACTTGAATTCTCCTCGCTCTCCTTCTCAATTATCCACGAAGTTGATGGGAATAGATAGTGCAGAGTCGGAGCTGCTGCATGTTGGTTCTGACGCTGACTACTTCACGAACAAATGGCGAGAACGGGCGAAAATAAAGGGGAAAGCAAAGGGAACACTATCAAAGTAAATGTGCAAAGCCGTAAAACAATTGGAAGATGGAGGGTGGGGGAATGAATGAAAAAAGGGAAAATAGGAAATGACTTGGATTAGAAATCCTATTTCGGAGAGGAAAGGCATTCCATGTTAAAGTTGTTGGTGGTGGCTCTCTCACTCACTCTCACCCAACTCTGTGCAAAATTCAATCCTTATTATTGCTCCAGCAGATTAAATGAGATGTGTGTCAAGTGGTGGAGGAGCAGTTGTAGCCCTACTTACTTCCCAAGCCCATTTTCAAAAGTCTTGAGCCATTTCCAGGGAAAGTGAGAGAACAAGGGAGACGGGATATTATTATGAGAATGAGTACATAATGAAATTATGTAATGCTGGAAGTGTGTTGGGTAGGTATAGAAGGCTGTAAAAAGGGGGATTGCAACTTCCTTACCCTACAGTTGTTTGAGAAGATAGAGTCTGCAAATGACTGGGCATGTGGTTTACTTACCAAAATCCGATTACACTTGTCTCACAAGAAGGGAGATTGGAATAACTGTGAAAAATAAATAAAAAAACTATACAGACTATAAGTATTTATAGTACTAGTATTTAGCTAGCATAGTAGCACTACTATATTATATAAATGCAAGTAGTGCAGGCCCTTGGAGGCTCATTGTTTTTTAGGCCAACAACATCTTTTTTGAATGAAGGTTTAAGCAAAAATTATACATGCTTGAGGTGTACATTAAAAATCCCTGCTTGCCTTTTTACTCCACTTTCATCCACTTTCCCTGCCTAGAAATGAATGGGAGGAATGCTAAAGAGCTCTTGGTTCTAGTATCCAGTTTATTTCCGTGACAAGGTGACAGTCACACTCAACGTTTCGTCGGAGCGCATTATCATAATGCAAAAAGGACTCAACTGCAAAGAGCCAGTTGAGAAGACTGGGAAAGTGTGTCAGAGAGTATTCATTTGCTTATAGCAAGTTTGATGTTCTGTCTCAAACCTGTCTATGGACTTGTCCAACAAACAAATGGAGAAAAGGACAGGCAAGCTTTTGACAGTCGATGCAAAATATACTTTCCTCTTTTCACTCAAATAGTGAGTTATAGTGTTTTAATATAGTGTACAATTGCAGATAGAAAGTAACGAGCAATACAGGTCTCAAAGGGGCACACATCGTCCATAACAAGTCAAATTCGACCGAGTCAATTTCAGAAAATTGCTATAAAAAATGAATATAAGGGTGGGGCAAAGAAGTCATATTGTAATGACTCAAAACTATGTCCAAATACTAAAAAAATAATACGAAAGCCATACAAGACTTGATTTTCATGTGGAACAGAAGCATTCATCAGAAGTGGATGTAGCCTCCTGTTCTATTTTTAGGGCATCTTCCTAGGGAAGGAAGGAGCTTTCTTCACGAAGAAACGTCAGATACGAGTCCTTTAGCAAACCACATGATATTGGGCCCGCTTCTCAGTGTTCCAGTTTTTTCCCCTCTCAAATGAGACAACTTTGTCCAACATCACTTTTTTACTTTTTAGGAGATCCTTTTTATGCACAAAATGTGAAAAGTGGCCCTCCCAGTGGACGACCTTTCAAATTTTATTTCTCCCATTTGCATTATTGAGGCTTTCATTCCCTTCAGAAGAGGGGAGATATGGGGAGAAAGACGGGAGAATAGAATTGAAAAGATGGAAGGTGAAAGGTTGAGGGAAATTGGTGGAAGCCACAGGAACTTCTAAAACTTGCAAATAGATAGGTACTATATTGCTGTTGTGGATATTAGGCACATGAGGAGATATAATGGTCTTTCCACGACTTTATACGAGACCTCCTACATATTTATACCCTTCCGTATAGAAAAATTCTCTTACAGTGGTGCTTTTTAAGTTTGCTCCCATTTTATCTCCACTCCCCGTACTTACTTAATACATGTCATTGAAGAGACCTTGCTTCTGTTTTGGAAGTGTGCTACCTACCCCGGCACCTCACTTACCAAACGTGAATGGAGCATGGATCTGTCTCTGTTGTCTGTTCCACTTCCTTCTTAAGATGATTAGAAGATTTCCTCACGGAACGCCTCCTCCTTTTTTGTGTATAGCTTTTTGCTGCTGAAAGAAACTGGAGCGTCGCTGTCCACCCAGCTACTCTTTCACAGTTTCCCCAGTATACTGCGACTTATTTTAAATTCTTAAAGAGGACCCTTTCATCTTTGGACACTAAAATAGTATATTCATGAAACACAATTCCAATTTTTTGCTTCTTGGAAACCAGCATGGCTTCTGTATAGTTGTTTTGTGGAGACTTTTCCTGATGAAAGGGCTTCATATTTTTTGGATTCCCATTACATCATGTTAATATTCTCCTTTTTATTGACAACAGCAGCTTGATACAGCCTTACGTGCCATTGCTATCAAAGTCGATGCGCAACTAATCTATTGTTGACCTTGCAAACCATGTCAACATTAGATTGCATCCATATACGTATATGTAAAATGGGTATGTAGATTATGTCACGAAACTTGATTATAATATGATGAAAGATGAAAGGAGCAAGGACTCACAATGGATCTTTCATTCAGAGCCTTCTCAAGTGGCTTATATTTATCCCTTTTCCATTTTATATTCCTTCCTATTCTTCCCGACCTTGTCTTGTCATGTCTTGGCTTCTTCAACAGCAGCGGGTGGTCTACAGACTTGGTCTCAAATGGGGGCTCCAACGGAGATCCGAATATTTCTTGCAGTTACGTAAATTCCAGTATAGTCAGGAGGCAGTATACATTTCATTGACGCAGATAAAACATTTTTCAATTCCCTCATTTGAATATCAAGTTATGAAAGAAGGCTTGTTAGCTTCCTGGGTAGAAGGAATCTTACTCCATGTAGGGATTCCATCATAAAAATGACCTACTTACAATTAGATCAAATCCATGTAGTTCTAGGTAGCTTTGAGATTCATCAATGATGAATCATCATATTTCCCCAAAAGTGCTACTTAATTTGATACCTAAAAGGACGAATAAAAGCTTTTAAAATGAGACAGCAATAATTCGTTTTCCATACGCATATAACGAGAAACAGCAAAGGTAGTCTTTTTTATTGCCCTTCTCTTACTACGGCTTTATTATAATATGTCGATATTTTGAAGAAAAATATCAAATTAGACAATCATTGATTAAATAGAAATTGAAGTTTCGTTTACATAAAAAGAATCAATTGAATTCAATTTGTAGCCTGAAACGATTTCCCAATTTAATATAGTTCATAAAGTCTCGATCAATATTTACAATTTAAAAAACAAATAAAAAATTGGACGATTGCAATCTTCAAATTTACATTCAAGAAGGTATTTTTCATCATCATCAACATATTGTCGCTCCCCCACACTGTCTACACCTGGCGTAGACATGATTGTAACTTTATTTTGCGATGGGATAAGTTTCCCAATCACATTCATTCTCTTTTGTCTAACGAACATTTGTTCCCAAAACACTTTCTCCGCCCTTACATGGCAGCACAATAGACATCAAGAATGAAATGAGCCTTCTGATAAAATGAGCAAAATATTAAAATTATCGGTTTTTAAAGGAGGTCGATGAAAAAAATCATGTCAGTTTTCCCGTCTATCCATCATATCATAACGAGCCTACGATTTTCGGTTGATAGCGTGCTCACCCGGGTGGAAAATAGCCAACTCCAGTGAAGTGGATTAAATGTAGTATCTCATTCCAGTTAAATTGCGGTGATGGTCCGATTCGACAAATATCTAAATCATCATTATCACAACGAGGCTGGCAGGAACCGGAAAAGGAGCTGAATTAAAAATTCCATATTGCGTGAGTTGGTTTCAGCCTTTGCTTCCCAGTCCGCTCTCCCATTCTGAGAAAAAAAACCCATCTTTTACCCATCCTCACAAAAAAATATTAATGGACCTTTTTTCCTCTTTTGTGCGCAAAAAGGAGGTAAAAATAAGGTCCCATGCATGAGAAGATCCCAGCAGTAAAAAGTACGCTATGCAGTCATCGCTCCATTTATATTTACTTTCCTTCACTTTCACTTGCTCACAGTCTTCTAATAACCCATTTTCCCAATAGCTTTCCCAGTTATTGTCGATCATCATGCAAGCGGCGATGATAATGACAATAATTTCTCGCTCTGTTATATACTTATCTTATGGTAATTAGTAGAACAGTGCGCTTCCCCTTTCTCCGTCAAGAGTACTCCTGACTTTTCTAATGACGGGTTGAGACAAAATAGAGCGTTCATTCGGAAGGAGTATTTATTCAAGGGAGTATTCAGCTTCTACTTATCTATTCAACGTGATAAGGCGTTTCCACTTCCCGGGAATGGTTTTATTTATTCATGATGGACAGGCACGTGGGCATCAGTTCTGAGAAAAAAAAGCTAATATGAATGTAGCTGCTGGTGATCCATATATGTCAACCCTATCTGATTGCGAAATTTTATGGGAATAGGCCCACTGTATTCTGATTTTGACCCGAAGAGTACGCAAACTGGCGAATAATCAAGAAAATATTTCATGTAATGACGACAGATATTGTATGACTGTGGCCCTTGTTTCAACGATTAACTTTCATTTATATGTCATTTCAAGAGACGAAGGATTACAAATGAACCAGCAACTTTCAGCTTACAAGGTTATTCGGTACTAAAAAAAATTAAGCCAGCTTTTTATTATGCAAATGCTCAGATTAATCTTAAGCAACAAAAAAATAAGTTTTTCCAGCAGCTATTCTTATTCTACGTATAAGTAACTGTAATTCTACTCATATGTATCATTATTTTTTTAACATTTATCATACAACATTACCATTACGAAAGATTATTGGATTTTGCCGGAAGCAAAAATGTGGAAAGCTTTCGTCTTTATCATACTCGACTGGCTTGCTAGCTTTTTTTAAAGCCCGGATAATGCTTTTGCTAGACCTAAAGGCTTCTGCTGCGTCAACGTCGCATGGCTCAACACGAGGGATATTATGAAATTCTTCATAAATTTTTCAGAATAATCTTTCATTCAAAAATATACGAGCCAACTTCCAATTTTCTCGTAGAAAACTCAAAGATTTTGTGTATGACGAGGGCAAGCTATATAACTCCCTCCTATTTTCTCCATGGCATGGGTTGGATTGGCTATATGTAAATAAAAAATTGATCAAGTCTCTTCCAACCCATGCGTCCGTATATTACCAAGGGTAAGTTTCCCAGGGAAAAGTAATAGTTTTAGTAACTTGTCGCTCCATCCGACCATTAAAATGAGATACGGTTATCGATTTGCAAAGTGTCTCAAATCATTAGTGTAGCGCTAACTTTCCCCCATTGCTGTATCAGACAAGATCAGAGCAGTTTTTTTTTCACTCCTCTTACTCTAGAGGGGTGATGATGATGATGATGATGCGACATACACAACCGCATGTATAGCAGTCATAAAGTCTCACATTTTAAAAGTGACTATGCCCGATTGGAAATTCTAGTTTAGCCAAACAGACACCTATTACTTTATGCAAAACAATGGGAAACTGCAGGAGCCTCTATATGCCAAAATGTATTAGCGTTTTAGATGACTTTCTTTCGCATCGAGCTCCGTTCATTTATAACTGTTATTCTGTGTGGCGTCTTCCAAAATTTTCCACGGTAAATACCGCACCACCGACCGACAAGCCATTGTAAAAGAGTAGGAAATTTAATGATACCACCTCTACCACCACATCAGGATCACACACGAATAATATTATTCCTTTTCCTCCCTTTCGGGGAGAAGACAACAGGAAAGTTATCCTTCCCAACTTTCGCCAGAGTACTTGCAATCTAAGTTTTGAAGCTCCTTTTCCCAGCCCAGGAAAATTATGCAGACCGAAAAAAACCCGGAATAGTTCATGTGTGGGTATAAGATAGAGAGAAGGAGGGAGACTGAGACTAGCACAGAGTTAATTTATTATTCATGCGACATATTTCATGCAAATTACGGTATTCTTAACTGCTACTTTCCGATTATCTTGCGGATCGTTTTTCATCACGTGTCATTGTACCGTTTTGCTCGGCATTAAATGTTTTCGACGCACTTATTCCCAAAGTAGAACATCGGCATGATTTCTCTCTGCTGTTTGGGTGTTCTCCGGGGAAGTCGCAGTCGTCAGTTAATCTGCTTAGTCAAGTATAAGTAAATGGGACAGGATACAAAAATATTTGTAGTTTGCTTTGTAATCGTAATCACTTGCATGTGTAATTCCTCGGCAGAAGTAATATCCTATTTACTTAGGTACGCGGGTGGAACAGAGACGGTGAACTTTTGTGGCAGTTTGCCAAAGCAGATGAGGGAAGCTAGTCTGGATTCAAAAGTTCACAGAAACAACTTGGCCTGCTATAGCGCGCTGATGGTGAAGGTGGGCTGGGGCGCGATGTAGATATACATGTTATATAGGTAATTACGATTAGCGGGCTATTGGCTGCACCGCCCAGGCTAATTTCTGAAGGTAATTGGGATTGGGTGTACAGAACCATAATTTATTTTTCATGTAGACTTCTCCTTGTGCGATATTTACTGCAAAAGTGTACATGATTACTAATGTTGTTATTACTCAAACGCTTTTATTGCTTGTAATGAGTAGTGTACCGAGCAATTTTAATTTTATGCATCATTTGAGTCCTACGGGTTAGCTTCATTATATTACCCTTTTGGTGGGTGTTTAACGGCTGAGAGTTGGGGAGACATTATAATATACTTTAATATATATCTGATACAGTGAACTTGCTTACGGTTTTATCGGAGAAAAAGCTCCATAATATCGAATGAAATGTTAATGTTGGTGGGGCTGGAGGAACACATGGGCATATATGCATACTTGACGTGTCGTTATTATGCCCTAAAATTACACCCAATCTCGTACTCATTGGCCCATTGCTCCACTTTTTATGTTTTCATTAAAGCACCTTCGATAATGATAAATGAAATTTTTAACGCTCACCAATCTATTTACTTAATTATAGACCTTAACATAATAATTGCTATTCCATGTTCGCACATTAGTCTCCCGGAGATTGTTTTCCGTGAGCTCCCACCTAAAAATATATTCCCTTCGTGCCTATACATATGCCCTTCCAACTAACCTGCCTTATCCCTAATCAGCCATTCAGCTCATCCATAAGTAACGGAAGTGGAATTGACTGACGTCTTGATTTGTAGCTAGGACTAAGGTAGGGTATTTCTAACTGATTAATTAAAAGATAAGCTAACGAACCAACGTACTGATGGCTCATTCCACCCAGCATTCTCAGACGTGCCTGGAAGGGCCCTGAATTACCGTGTAAGATGGCGAAACCCCTTTCGCACACATTTTACCTTGACATTTTTATTTATAGTGACGACCTTCCACCTTTCAGCTAGCAATCACACTGTGCAAAACCCAGGAAAAGTGGTACACTCCGCCGCTAATGAACTGATAATCAATATAATGGCTTTGCAAAAAAAACGACAAAAATGCTCTCTGCTCTCTCTCCTCTGCAAACAACACACTTAAATATGGTTCTCCTTATCTGTATCACTGATCTCAGAGGTATTTCATTTCACATGACACAGAAAACTTGTGTGCAGGGAATGTTGAGTCTGCGATATCATCTCCGAGATCCCAAACTAAATTACTTTGCAGTGCTTGGTACTACCACAACAGCGCAGCGGCTCCCGCATAACTCTACACAAATTGCAAACAGTCTTCAATGCTAGAAGGCTATTAATAATTATCAAGAAAATAAAAAGTAAAATATGCACATTCCAATGTGAATTAGAGGTAGGCAATCACTGTAGTCATTTATTGGCACTGGGTGTGCAGGAACAAATCAAAGAGCAGGAAGCCCAGTCTGGTGTAAGGGATGATTTTCGTATTCAAGTCATTCCCAGAAGGAAATAAAATGATATGATATGATCATAATCGAATCATGCTATTTTTTGCCAACCCCCAGTGAAACTATCATGAAGGGAAAGTAACGAAAATTAATGTAGATACTTACTTCCAAGTTTATGTATATTTTGACCCGATAGTCCTTTTAACTTTGACTTGACTCGACCGGTATATGTAACTACCTTTGAATACAATGTGGATAGGTAGCATTTGCAGTAGTGCAATTGTCCCGAAATTTAATAGATTTTTTGCAAAACTATACATATAAATGTAAGCAGGGGAATGAACAGGGAGATTTACAATGGTTTGAGCCACTCCAGATATTATTTTTTCCCGACACCCTCGTAAAATGACACATAAATGAATGGAAACGGCAGATTGAAGCAGCCTAGTTATAGTTGTCTACAATTACTATTCATACTGGTATTTGAGTGGGAATGCCGTTCCAACAGCATTCCCAGACGGAGTGAACTCTACACATTTGTAACTTGAAGTTCATGCATCATCCGGCCTTTGCATGGAGTATAATAGTTGAGCAGTTTCATTTCCTCCATAAAATGGTACTTGAGCTGTGAGTTATTGCTCAGAGTGTGCAAATGAAGGAGGTTCAGATGAGATTCCAATGTTGGATTGTGCCCAGAAATATGAGATCATTATTGTTTCAATGCGCTTATTACGAGCTTTTGGAAGAGTTTTCCATTCCCTCTGATAGGTATAAGTGCTACCTTAACCCATAACCCTATATTTATGACGCTACTGCATAAAAAAATCAACACAAGGGAAAGTATTCGGGTAATTTATCGGTGCAAAAAAATTCAATATCTTTATTAAGCAATACAATAGCAATTGAAGAATTTATATGGAAGAATGTAAATTACGTTAGTACGCAATAACGCAATATGTGATTATAATAATAACATATTTTATACAATAGTAATAATAATTATTACTATTGTATAAAATATGTTAAAATATGTATATAATAGTATAATTATTATACTATTATATGTAATGTTAATTTAGTTAATATTAGCATAGCATATTTTAACCCTTTTATAACGCATTAACCAATTTAAAACATCTCTTTGTCCCATTACTGAAACGACCCGGAAGTTGCAAAGTTTTTTGGATTAATGAATGGACATCCGGCCAATTTTCTGGGCCAAGAATATATCTTTATTAATGAAGGAATGGGGGATTTGCAACTGGTAAATTAGAGGCCTACTGTTACCAGAGCATAAATATTCTCTGCAAATTATGTTATATGTAGTGTATCACAAGAAGGGAGAAGAAAGCCTTCTAGGGATAAGTGGTAAGTTGTAAGATGTATATGATGCAGTCATGATCGGATGACGTTTTCACATTGCGTTGGTGAAAATGGCAAGGCAGCATAATGAAAGTACATTTACCCCATGACAGCCTTTTCCCTTTCATATAATTATGATGTGCTTTGAATCAGTTCTTCGTAATGTCAATTAATATGAAATGTCTCCCACACCATTCCTCTCAGTTCCGCTTCAAGAAACGGAAATAACGTCTCAGGGGGCTCCGGCCATGATGACAAGTTGAAGGGGCCAGTCAACTCTCTCAGTTTCTCCTTCTTTGACAGAAGAATTGTTCACCTTTTTTAGGTGACGTGACTGGTCATATTTTAATACATATTGAAATTAAGGATTATCATAATACGTAATATAATGAATAAGTATAAACACGCATGATGGAAATGAATATTGGGGACAATATTAAAACCTCAAAATGACTGTTCAAAACACAGCATCTAAAATGGTAAAACATGCAAAATAATAAGCGCTTTCACCAATAAATGTGTAGTTGAATCCATATAACTGCTTTATGTGAATGGGGACCCCATACATATTTATATGGCATGGTATCATGCCACCATACCCACTGTTGGGACTTTAGCAGTTGAGAAGAAACTCACTCAAGTGATAAAAATGTAAAAAGACAAATGGAGTACGACTGTAAAATCTAATGTGCGAAGGAGAAAAGGGTGAAAAAAGAAGCTCCGCTCCACTCGCCTCCCTACTTACTGCTAATAGTTAAGATAGGAAATAGGCATTTAACTCGAAATGTAATAGGATTCGATAGGATATTACAATATGACGAGTAAGGCCGGGAGGCGAAGACGAAATTGCCCTCAAGATCCAGTTTTGCAATTCTTAGAAGTTTATATAAAAAAATTGATTGTTGTTTATATTAATTTGTAGAGCAGATCAAAATCTGAAAAATCAGCAGTCTCTGTCGTATGTAATTAAACAAAGCAGAGCTCAAATTAACTGATGAGTGATGGATGACGTGTTCGTGCGAGAGAAACAGCATTGCGCATTGCATAAAATTGGCACACTTTAAAGTATGTAGATGCAGTTTGTTCAGAATGAATAAACATGACTTTTTATGCAAATGAAATTTTATAAATTCATCCGTAAATTATGATTTATAAAAATCATTCACGCATGTATTTGCATCAGTAACTATACCACATATAAACCTGCATAAGAATGCCAGCGCTATCCTAGTACCAATGTTTGACCACTTAAGCTGCACTCTGGTAATAAAAGTGGTATGACGTTGACTTTGCAACACACAAAGGATTGGACCATCATTCCCTCCTTCCGTATTCTGTATAAATATACAGATAGTCGGAAATAAAGGAGACAACGACCCACGGTCCCAGTCAAAGAAGACGAAGAAGCGATATAGTCGTAATACAATATTTTTCCTCTTCAAATTTTATACCCTGCCATTGGCAAAGAACATGCTGTACAGCCACGCACTTATAATGCTCACACAAGATGAGAAAGAAAAAAAGAAGCCGAAAACGAAAGAAAAAACTGCAAAAAGGGTAGATTCCCACTAACTAAGAGAAACCCTCCAGTAGTAATAATAGAAAAGAGAGAAAGGATAAAGAAACTGCCTTAAATGCATTATACAAGTTGTACTTATACATTGTAATAACTGTAACGAGCACTTTTATGCAATGAAATGGCATGAGAGCGGCCTAACGGAGCTTAGTGAATGCATTGTACTGTGATAACTAACACAATAATAGTATTTCCTAAGTCGAATAAAATATAAGTTGGGAAAATGTAAAGAAAAGCAATAAGACAGCTTCTTCCATGAAACTCATAAAGCTTGTTTTCTATCTCCGAGTCGAAACTAGTGAATAAAAAAGGAGCTATTTAGGCACTCCAATAACGAAAAAGAACATCCCAGACAATATAGGCATATCATGATATATTTTCATTGCCTTCATCCCACTCTCTCCTATCACGAGGACCGTACAAGGAAGTTGGAAAAATTTCTTTTAAATTTCGGGATCAGCTCCAGCTCCGTGCCTTGTCCTCCCTTGCACTAGTATCTTTATAGGATGGGAGAACTGTCGAGAAATATTACTCCAGAGTGGTTTATGTATTCTATATTTATTCGGATTACTTGAAATGGATTTTTCTCCACTCATGTTGCGAATTACTCCTCCGTGTTGTGTCTCAGGGAAGATAAGTACAAGACGGAGAAACAATATCCAGTGGCTTAGCTATGACCATGAATTGCTGCATGAATATCTCCGATGTAAAATGGATAAAAGTAAAATATCTTATTTCTCCAGTTCAAATGCTAACAAGGAAGGCAATGAATGGGACTAGAGGATCGGAGAAAATAACTATGCAAGGGAAATTTGGGAATAGCACATGGGCAAGAATATCCTCATTTGATTATGCTGAGAGCTGCAATAAAATGGTAACGAAGGGGTAAAAGGACTTCCAAATTGATGTTGTTTCTCTTTCCTAGGACGGTGCTGATGATGATTATGACAAAGTTACATAACTACAGGGGTGCGTACTCCTTTTTGAATAGGTTTTAACGTAACTGCTGTGTCCGTTCCTCGCCGAAAATTGATCTGAAATTTTGTATGTGCATAGAATAAGTATTCAAGAACACCCATGCCAAG
>JAQGAH010000294.1:0-50765 GCA_034696885.1 Lepidocyrtus paradoxus | reverse complement strand
GCGTAGGGAGTAGTGGTAGCTAGAATTTTTAATTTTCTTATAGGTGTGTTATACTCATAAATATTTATATGTTGAAATGTATTTGTAAAATATTAGAATGAGAAAATCGACGTTTAATATGCCGTTGGTTTATAGTTATGGCTTGATGGCTTGTTTATCTAGCCTATGCAGGTTTCAAGGTAGCGCAAAGTGTTTGGAGGGTGCGATGAAAATTACGTTGTTGTGTTACGTGGAGCCATAGACTACATTTTCGATTTGACTCTTGAAAATATATCTAATGTAAAAAAACAGGAAGAATTTTCACAAGTTCATTCAGACGTACAAATTATAATTTAACTGCATTTATTCGTCAAATAGAGAAATTATGGCAAAACTCCATTTTGAATTTGAATTTTACAGTAAAAAATATTAGAAACTCTGAAGTACATAGGATTAGTTGATGAATGCATATCAAAGCGCAAGCGGCGAAGTCTTTCATGTCTATCAAAATCTTTATTTGAGACGTGTTTGGCATGTGGTCCATTTCCATATTTCAACTGTCTATGATACGGTTGCATTGCACTGAAGACGATAAACATGGAAGTAAAGATTATACATTTGGTTCTCCCCACTCCCATTTAGAATGTATCCAGTCTATAGTCTCACTTCTAGACGACATGAAGGGGGAAAATTCTAATTAAAAGCATCAACAAATCAGAAGAATTAAATGGATTACTCTAATTGAAACGAGTTTTACGGGCCAAAGTAAAAATATTTATCTTCTCCTCTAATAATAATTACAGTTATTTAAATTTTAATGCTGCTGAAAATGAAATTCTCAAGTTGAAACAAACAAGCTCTTGCAAACAACTCATGCTATTTCTCACACCCGTTTTCTACACGTTGCCGATGGCATTTTTTTGGGTCGAAGTGGCACAACAAGGTACAATTCATCACGTTAAAAATAGAAGAGGAAGTAAGGAGCAAGTTACGTAATATGGTGATGAACTTGGAACTCACAGAATTTTGAGTCTGCTGATGAGTGACAGGCATGGAGCAGTTCTGGTAAAACTCAGAAGATTGCTGGCAATTCGGTCTACTTATTTCTAAGTACGGCTGGTTTTACATAAATAGATTCATTGCAATGGGAACACTTTATTTTTATCTGGTAGATTTTAATTGTGGGCTAAAAAATGTTCTTACATTTGAGAATCATATCCTGGCGTTGTTTCCGACAAGCTATATCTTAACGCTTAAAAACGCTGGTACAGGAGACCTTGCTTTGACTCCAGTACAAAATGCACAAGGCGAAGAAAACTGAGGGAAAAAAGTTTTTCTTGCCATTAGCCCAATTGGAAAGCGGATGCGATGTCCAGCCGTAATTTATTGTTACAAAAGTAAAATCTATTATGTATATTGGTACCAAATCGGTGGGAAAGTAAGCATAAAGGTGCAATGGAGTTTGGCATATTATGAGAATAGGTTTGAGTTACATAAAATTTAAACTCCTACCACCACCACCAATGGAATTTTGAACCTCCCATTCAGCTCTCTCCACCATTTCTCCTGCTCTGTATTCTAACCGTGTGGAGGGTGTTATTGTGAAAAAAAACTTTTGACATACGGTCGGTTGTTGGTGGCTCATACAGTTTCCTTTTTGCTTAAGTTTGTGTCATGTTGTTGTTAGGAAAAGGATTTTTATCGTTGTTAAAAACAAGTAAGTGGAATTTTTGGAGTTCTTAGTTTTTTTTTGTGAAAAAAGGCGAGGAATGTGAAGTGTGGAGGTCCAAAAATATGGTCTTTTTCACTATTCGTTGTAGCGCATTTTTACAAGTGGTGGTGGTAGTGTGGAGAGGAAGTTTTTAACTAAGTAAGTTTGTATGCCTGTTGTGCGTACTATCCTGTATTATTTAAGTGTTTTCTGGGTTTATCAGCACCTCCACCAACCAACCCCCATCTATCCAATTTTACTTTATGGCTAATGCCTGGGAGTCGAGAAATGAGAGAGTTTTGTTCATGGCGTTCTTGAATGCAGTTCCTGGCGCATGGCATGCCGTAAGAGAAAAGTGGGAAGGGAAGCACTCGTGAAGTTTTAGAGTTGTTTCTGGATGCTGGAATCTATGGAAGGACCGAACCCCCATTTCTCGGTCAGAGTCATAGGCCGCCCAGGATATCAACAAAAAGGGAATGGGATCAGGAGACGGCGGAGAGTGTTGCTGTTGAGTAACTGTTTTCTGCAACTAACCATCTTCCACTTTCTGTAATCACCATACCATACTTTCATCTTCCCCAGTGTATCGGCAGTCTCACAGCATCCAGTAAACCCTAACCGTCCTGGGGATGGCTACAAATGTACACGTTACTTTGTTCACTGTGTGGGTAAGACAAGGGTAGCTATATTTTTGCAGAGGGAGAGGAAGCACAATTGAGTAGCTTCATATGTGTAGGGAGTATTTATCCTGGAGTAATTGGGATTGTTGTCAACGAGCTACGCATTTCCGGTTGATATTTAGGGAGTTGAGGAGGTGGAGGATTTTTTACGGGAATAATTAGCGGATTACGTAATTGAAGAGGAGATCAAGACAAACTTTCTGCTGGTCATGGTTTTCCCAAAAAATCTTATTTGTATTTTGGTGAAGTGACATAGTCTGTTTAACTGGAAAAGCTGTTTTCCGGGTGTACAGAAAGTGTTGTCTCCCACTTACTTCCATCGGAAATCAGGTGAAGGAGATGATGTCATATTTTACTTAAAGAGTATCCCTGTATCTGAGTGGATGGAGGGTCATAAAGTTTCATACATTTAATTGGATCCAACATTGTGGAATTGAAAATGTCGAGCAAAAAGCAACGTGTCGGAATCTGTTCCGCAAACCTCAAAATAGAACTGAACATGTTGAAATTTTTTAAATAATGTGGAGAAAAAGTGTTTTATTTTAGTATAAATAGTTTCTATTTTGCTTGCGGTTTTACAACTCAAGAGCAGCTGCAACCGGCTGGTATTAAATGCATCCGAGTATCTCAGCTCACTCATTTCTTTCCTCTTCTTTGAGAAGGAAAAGATGCGACAGTGAAATTGACGGTGGTAGGGGCAGTGCTGTGATCTCTGGAAGGCGAGTTTCTTATTCCTCCTTGGGAAGTTCAGAATACCCCTATGCAAATCATCAAAATCAGATATATGGCACAACCACAGCATCCTCAGAATCCGACCATGATGACTCCAAGGAACGTGATAAACAGTTATATGCCTTGGCCAACGGCATTGTTCTCCCGAATGCTTCAGGGCGAAACCAATTACGTAGCAGTAGGAGTCGAACCCGACTCACTCCATCTTCGACCTCGTCCACACCACCAGCATATGGTGATGGGATGGACATTGCCAATGGGAACGTGCGAAATTTTCCATCATCTTACAGTGATTATCAGCTTTTCACTGGGAGAAAGCCCCGGCCCTTGTCACTACCACCGAGTGTTCCATCACTACTTAGTCTGCAGCAACAGCGTCAATTCATCAATGCAAGTCCAATCGGGAACCGTACCTTGTCCAGGAGCACAAGTAACCGGAAGATTCCCGATGGACAGATTTCCTCAAGTAGTAAACTACCCTCGAGTTACACTCAAAAGTTTCCCGTCAGTTATTTCACACCACAACCCATTACCTCCTCCCCTCAGCTTCGTCCTCTTGAAAAGAGTAAAAAGATATCTTGCGGCAACAACAAAGTTAGCAATGGTGGCGGTGGTGGCAGTCGTTCAAGTAACTCTGCCAGTATCATTTCACTCTGCTCAAGTGAGCAAGACATGTCATCGTTATCATGTGGAACAGTTGGAACGAGCTTATACCGGTCCCCTAAATGTGTCAGCTATTCATTTCATGGCCACCCTGTAAATGGGACTAATGAGCTGAGCAGTAACTCACCATCCGGTGGTAGTCGCTCAATCTCAGATGATGCGAGCCCAGGCTCTGGAAGTTTAAAATTGCATAATAACAGTAATGGTTGTGGTGGTGGCGGTGGTAATAGTAATAATAATGACGATAGCAGTAATAGCAATCGAAATTCGGTCGTGGACGAAGAAAATGGAGAACTTTCCGATAATTGTAAAACAAAACCGGGTGATATTTTTGATACGGATAATGGCAACGGCCACAGTCAATACCTAAATGGAGGAGAAGGGGTTGATGGTGGTGGTGGTTGTGGGAGCGGTTGTACAGAAAATAGCAACAAGGGAGCTTCTAGCAAGAGTCATCACAGAAAAAGTGCAATGAGTTCATCAAAGAGTTTCACACATGCTAGCTTTTACGATGGAGACGCCAATTTGAGTAATACGCTGCCTCGTATGGGGAAGCATAATGCGGTTCACAGAAGTAGTGAGCAACTAGCCCTCTTCTTCGATATACTTTCATCGCAAGAAAAATTTGTCAAGGTAGGATAACTATTGATAAGATATAAGTGGATGATGATATGGTTGATAGTTAAAGCATTGTTGGTCTCTGGCCCAGTTGACATCACGTTTCTCGTATTCCCCCAAAACATGTTTTTATTAGTGAGTTGCATTGTTGCATGTCTTCTTAGACGTTGAGCTGTGTTGTCCGTATGTGGTTATAATATATTAATTGCACTGAGTAAATTATGTTGTAACAATAATTGTTGAGAAATTGGTAAATAAAGAGGAGAGCAATAACTAGGCTTACTAAAGATAGAGAATGCTCCCGCCAGGCAACTTCATTACTTGTCTGCAACATATTGCCTTTTAGGAAATAGGTTTATTGCTGCTGTCCCTACTCAATAATGAAACATTTTCGGCTTTTTTATCCCTTTCGCTCGCGGATAATGTTGCTCGTGGGAAGTGAACTTGGCTGATCAAGTTTGGGATTCTTGGCGTAATTGTTATTGCTTTTTGATTTCTTTTGACGTCGGATTCCCTGCAGCAGTTCCGACTGCCCTTATAAGCGCCTTCAAACCGCGAAGGGATTGAGAGATATAGGTCCTTTATGGAGTTCGATTAATTTCTTATGACGATTATAGCTACGCTATCCTGTCGTTTTTTGCTAGAAAAGAGAAAGTTATTAAGGCCATAAATAGTAGTGACACTGTGACCAGTTAGACCAGATATCTGTATCTAGTTTTGAAATGCATGAGATGTAAGAGCAATCGTATCTATGTAGGAAAGTGGTGTATACTTCCAACTAATAATTAATTATGGACATTGATGTTATAAAACTTTGTCATGTCTAGTTTCTTAGTTGACACACTCCGTTGACACAGAGCGTTCATTTTTCAATACAGCTTAAATTTTGCAGAATCAGGTGTATTACTAATGCATTTAGTTTCGAAACTCTAGTTAAGCTCTTCAAAAATGCACAATAATTAAAAATGTTGTGCAATGATAAGACAATAAGGGCCCTACCATGAAGAAACAGGTGGCATAATCAATGCTATTGGTTCTCAATAGCTAGTAATGTCTGTATAAAAACGACAAAGGGTCTAATATACTTTTATTCCCTATCAAAATCCGTAGGGATGTGTAAAAATCTAGGCTCGTCGAACTCTATAAATTACCCTCTTTCCATTAATTCCTCGTCTTCTTGAATAGCCCAAACCTGATAAGAAAATCTACACAATGATTTACCGAGCCTACTAATTTGTATTCCAGCAACTTCCCGTCTATTTCATAGCCCTGTTTTGGAAGCGCTTGATTTCCAGTAATTCCCCAAGAGAGATTGAATACCATTTCTGAAACTTAGAATGCTCGTGAAGGTGAGGATTTGGTTGGATTGAAAAACTACATGGAAATTAACGTTGCAGTGTCGAATAAAATATTTAAGCATGTAGGCGTGGCACATGTGATTACAAGTAATTGGGCATAATAAGTAGCAGATTGTACGCAAATCGAAACATTTCTTTTCACAACGGTTCAGCACGGCATATATGTTTTTTAAGACCTGTTGGACTACACAAGCTGAATTGTTGATATTCCCTTTAAAATTTAGTTGCGCATTGAATTGGATCACAGGAGGATAAAGGGAGTTGGAAATTGTTATTGTTTTCGGATTTACATGTTTATCGAATTGTCTTGGGAGTTTTTGGAATGAGCAGTTCCTTATTGTGCAAGAGGAGGGAGATATCGTATCGCGGTTCTTGTTCATACCGTTTTCCTTGCATGAATCGGATTGGTAAAAGGAGTGATTGATCAACTGCCTTTGTTTTTAGACAGGGATATTTTTGTGGAACGAAAAAAACTTTTCAGCTTTTTTCATGATACGTATTTACGTAGATTTTCAGTATAATGTCAGCCGAACTCCTAACAATTTTCCGTTATGACGATGCATATGCAGTGGATGCAAATAGTAACGGTTCTTTATAGTTTCTTCTCCGATGATTTACATAACAATTTCCTCGAGAGTTTTAGCGAATTTGCATTCATTCAGTGACTCACTTTGAGGAAATTGTTTGTTTAAACGCAACGATTTTTTTAGCAACCGGTATCAGTTTCCAATATATTTTTTGGCTTAACCTCCGTCAAAACTGACAGATGGCTTTATGTACGGATTTTAAATGAATATATGTCGTATATCCGGCTTGCCTTCCACGGAAATAAAGAATGCAAACTTTTTGGTTTCAACAGTTTTTTTAGTCGATGAGATCTGAACTGGGAAGAGAACTGGCGAACCTCTTTTGTTATTGATACAGCAAGTCGAGTCTCTTTTGCATTTCATGTCTTACATAAGCCGATGAACAGGGGTATGCACATGTTGTTGTGATGTGATCGTTTCACTTTCAGTGGGTAACACTTTTACTCTCTGTGTGCTGTTGTTTCTCAGTTTCCTGCTCATGTACTCCCTTCTCGATTGACAGATCCAATTGAATCCAATTTCTTCGTATTATGGAAAGATTAGGGTAAACCTCCCTCGGTGGCTTTCCCTGTTTCGGGATTAGACTTTTCACCAAAAAAGCCGATCAATAGTGACAGGCCCCTGGATATGTATGCGATGTTACAGTCCTAGATATTTAGTAAGATTGGTAAAAGTTGATCGAGTCTAGCATGTCGTGTTATCGGGATATGTATGTTAAGGGAGGACATTGCAGTTTCCAAGTTTTCTTGAGAACCGTTGTATAAACTTTTATTAGCTCGATATCGGATTTCCCGAAAATGTCTATTGATAGGAGCTATATGGCTATGAGATTTGAGATAGGGTTACTAACACGCACGTTGCAACTGATCCGCTGTTCAATTTTTACAGACAGACTGGCGAGTTGTAGGAAGGCAAGGCAAAAAA
Source organism: Lepidocyrtus paradoxus (assembly GCA_034696885.1). Lineage (NCBI taxonomy): Eukaryota > Metazoa > Arthropoda > Collembola > Entomobryomorpha > Entomobryidae > Lepidocyrtus > Lepidocyrtus paradoxus. The sequence goes on along the minus strand of JAQGAH010000294.1, from coordinate 43,513 downwards.
TAAACTGCTGATTTTTTCGTTACTTATGTCGACTCCGGATTATTGGTTGGGTGTATTCCTCATGTTTTCAAATATGGAGCTGTTATTGCGACTGACATCCTTAATGATAGATGCATATGGACAGGGTAACGAACGAACGCTTGTCATTTCTAATCTAGTATTATGTTCCCCACACTTGGATTGTTTGTTGGGCATATTGCACAGCTAAAAATGAGGGGATGATTGAATCCATACATGACCACGACAACGCCTACCTGGATGATTATTACTCTGACAGTGATTGAAACTGATAGATTTTTTTTTGTTAGATTCTGAACTGAACTGATGGTAAATATTGCCATTTGTATTTGCTCACACCCTTATCTTTATGCTTTTCGCTGTCTGCTTTTATATTTTCCATTTAAACCTTTCCGTCAGCTAATTTCATGAGCGTGTAGTTGTGGATTAAACGGAAAAGTAAATATTGATATGTACATAACTGTCATTTTGTTTTGTCTATTTCAGGTAAGTTCTCATCATTCACTTTTCCCCCGGCTGGATTTAAACAAGCAGTCATCACGGAGAGGATGTCACTTGTTGCTGTGCAAATGCCTAACATTTTATCGCTTGCTTTTCCCTGCTTTCACGAGAGAACAAGCTGTTTGTGCAATAAGCATGAAAAACAACTTTCTCGCTTGTTCGCTTTCCATCTACGGCATACCTCCAGAATTCAATGCAAGATCCACGTGTCACGATAAATAAGAAGATAAAAAGTTTTTTTTTATAACTCTGGACATATCGCAAGATGGTACCGAAAAACTCGTGTTGATTTAGCTTCTATCTCCCACCTTCTCCTTGTCACTTTCCCCCTTTAAAAAATCCACAATGGATGTAGAGCCAGAAGCGTACCAGAGTTCTTGCCGACCTCGTCTAGGAAAAAGGAAGGGATATTCGGGGAAACGAAAACCCGACGACCGAAAAAAATACAACTTCTTTCATACTTGGTAAGTTTATTGACTTCCCATCACATTCTGATTAGATAAGTCAAGTGTAAAACCGAAGGATAACTGAAAGTTTGCTTGATGAGGGGTAGACAGGTTACATAAAAGCCTTGGGATAACGTTTCCTCCCAAGTTGTGGGCAATAGCTCACGATTTTATACCTTACTTTGAATGTACGATAACGTCATGCCGCCGTATGTCCGTTTTTTGGTGAAAGTGAAACCGAAGGGTTGAAGATTTTGCTCCATTTTTTATTCCATTCTCAATCCTCGTTGGTTTAACTGCCCAAGAGAAAAAATATCGTATGATGGTTATAGACACATCTCTACATTACATTACGTCCAGTAAGATCATGCACCTTGCCCACAAATCGTTTTCATTTGAGTAAAGGTTTCGCCAAGTCACGTAGCCCATTAAGTTAGTGGAAATGTGGAGGAAAATGAAAGCATTCCCCTGTACAAAATGTAACTGAGTTTATTTCTGCAGTAAAATATATCTGAAACATGTGCATTTACCCTGCCCTGTAGTATATGACAAGATATGGGGGAAGGGGCTGGTTGGTAAAATTTCTTTCTTATACTCGACATTGTAGTTATGTGTCCATCCGTGCAGTTTTTTCAGTCGTTTCGTCGCTACTTTCTCCAAACTGGAAACTTACTCATTTTTTCCGTGTCAGGGGTAGAAGTGTGCAGGAGTAATAAAAGTTTTATAGAAAACGAGTGAGTTCAGCTCAGCTATAGTTGACGGAGGAAATAATTGAATGGCTAGGGCCAGCTTTTACTCGCTCGTCCGTGTGTACCGATCTTAGATTATGCAATGTTATTTGGAGCAGAGTGGGGGAGAGAAGGTAACAGAAGTAGGACATGGTTATAATAATAACGGTTTATGGCATGGTGGCCCCTAAGACCAATTAGTATGACAGAAGCGGAAGGAAGGTGTGTATAGACTATAGCCAAAGGCTATATGGCCATATCATCATATCCTCTCGAGCAACATGATTATCATTATGCGATTGTTGTTGAAACAGATCTTTTAAATTGTATCAAAACCGGGTTGCGTTTACTGCAGTTTTTCATCGTGTCCGATTATGCGTGTAATAATAAAGGTTTGTTTTCTTTATCATGTGCGAACAAGCATGACTAGGTAAGAAAATGCAGCATGCACATGGTCACCGAAAGTATAGTCGTTGACTTTTTTAAACTTCAATTTCATTGTTACTGCTGAATGCCCCATCATAAACGAGTTTCCCTCTAACTAATCATCTTGTCCTCTCTCAATTCCTGTGTGTCGGACTGAGAGAAAATATTGTAAATTGCGGCTTTTATAAACTGGAAATGGAAATTATGTATAGTGTAACGAGGGGAGAACGAGGGTGGAACAAGTGTAAGTAGCCCCTTTTCACACACGCAGTTACATTACACTGCATCATTTGCTTTTATGGTGCAATAATTTGAGCATTGTTGAAGGGTGACTGGAGGATAAGAATGAATTCATTCATGGGTTGTTTCAGTAGACGTAATTTTCTTTACAAAAATCTTCACATTTGTGAGTTGTGAATAGGGAACATGCACCGGAACGTAAATTTTTGCATACAAATCCTCATCGCATTTGCGGCTCATGTTGCCTTGTATTTATATTAATTTGTTCATATGTTAAAAAATCAAGACACTTATTACCTTGTCCACAGCTGTGCAACAATCAAATTATGATTCGTAATTCATATTCACATCCAAAGTAAATTAGGGGTGCCCATTTACTTAATCGTTTCACTGCAACTTTAGGAAATAGGTATGCTCAAGTATATAATGTTTGCATTCACGATTTAATGGCTCGCTTGATCTTGTCCTTGTGAATTTCTTGATTGGTTGTAATAAAGATAGAATGAGATTTTCTGTCATGGCATGAATAGAATCATACACAGCCGATCCGGCCGGCTTCTTGTATTATTTATGATAGTGTTTTTATATTAATTCCAGTCATTCTCAATTGCATGTAGTTACAAGGTTTTCCTGGCTCGTAAATGTGGTGCAATCATTCACTTTCTAAAGACCGCATGAATGAAATGAATGACTAAAATGTAAAAAATCACACTATTGCACTCCTAAGCCGGCCAAAATACACATATTTCATAAATAACCACTCTGTTTCATAATACCAATAAATATCTCATTTCTTCTCATCATCCAGCATCTGATTTTTCCTGATGCTCTTCATTCATTCCACAACATTGATTTGTAAAGATGCAGGGCATATTGTATTGCAACCGCAGCTTCAACCAACTCAGATTTCCGTCATGGCATGCTGCATTCAGCTGTCAGAGAAATCACATATGAAGACATAAATACAGGAAGCAATAGAAAAGCATAGTTATTCAGTTTCATCCAACATTTGAGAAGACCTGAATGAATGTAAATTAATGGTTTATTTATTGTTAAGCCTGATTGTGACAAGCATTAATCTTCATCTTTGACATTGGATTATTGGGGCAATCTGTATACTCCAACCCATTCATCTCGGTGTGGCAAAGGCCAACGATGTTTACTTTTGGGCAGAGGGAAAAAAATCCTCTAATACGAACATATTTTTGTGCAGTACCGCTCCCCAAAAAAGATACAACGGCTTGAATGACTATTAACCTTACACCGACACATCTTACAGTAAAAGTCCCTTGTTATTGGAAGATAAAACTAAATGTTTTCTCAGTGAATCCTTGGCCATGCCATAAATGTTGGAGCGTTTCTCTTTTCAAGGGAGAAACGTGGCAGCAGAAAAATTAGAACTACTGGCAATATCTACGCTAGAGTGAAAACGGTAGTTTAGCTTCTCTCCTAGATCATTGTGTCTTCGTAAATATATCATTATCTTCATCATCACTGTCGTGAACATATCATTTTTGTGTTTTTTGGGGTGATTCCACTTGGTTATTACGCTGGTTGGTTGGTTGCCCCTGCTGTAAAAAAGTATTAAAAACGCCAGAATCGCTTGTAATGATTTTACGCATCCATAGAAAAGTCTGAAGAAATCGAACTGAGGTTAGGTTTTACCAGTCAAGGGGGGAAATGCAGGGGAGGAAGAATCGTATAATATGTATGTTAAGCATAAAATAATGCAATGAAATGCAAATCCGCATGTATTGTTGGCTCCTTAATATATGAAGGGATAAAGACAGTGATTATTGCCAATAAAGAGCGCTATTCCCAGTCTAATACGCTTGGCTCATCATGATGAATGCGAAGGGCAAAAAAAGGACGGTGATGGGTTGTAATAATGACGGTGATGATACCACACGGGAATGATGATGATGAGGATGATCACCGTGAATCCCTATATCTTCCCTCATCATCATCATATCATCCATTCACACACGGTAATGTTATTACGCGTTCATGTAAAAGTTACGTACGATGTTGAGCCGGACGAGCAGAGTAGCATGGAGGTATTTACATAGATTATGTTAGACTCTCAGATTGTGACTGCAAATAGTCAACAGTAAGGATTTTCATCGTCGCTCTCTTCATGCCCTTGTTTTGTTTTCAGAGAGAAAACTAGCTTAGGAGCAGTGATGATAGTTAGTTGAAACAGTTGGAGTCAACTGTACACACTCGTCGTCAGTCAGTCAGCGAGGTTGGTTGCATTATTTAAAGTTGATGGTCGGGGTAGGTGCTTTGTCTCGAAAATCTTGTCTCTCTTGGTGTGCTGTGTAGGTGTTCATCGTGTCCTTGTGCATGACAGTAAACTTTGTTTTTTGTTGAGTTGGAGGTATGTAGCTGTGTGGTAAAAACGGAGTTCCATGCACTTATTTCCACGGATTGGTATATATTTAGCAAAAGGAGTGATTGCAAAGTTGGAGGAGTTGGGGGCGATTTTTGTGCAGAATGAATTGAAGATGTAGTCTGTAATTTGCTTAAGAGCTAATAATAATATAATAGGAGCTAAAATTGTATACTTGATGGAAAGGAGTTTTTTCGCTAATTTTGCAATTACAAACAATTAGTTTGACCTTCATGAAAGTTTGTTCTTTGATGGAGGCTTCAGTTCCAGAAACAGTGTTTCCTCAAGATTGGATGAACTGGTGATTGGCGACAATTTGTCTTGTTAGGGAAAAAATGTTGGATAGTAATATGCATCGTTTTTGTAATGTGCATGTTTCATAATTGTGAAATTGTGAGCGTTTTTAAGGAATTTGATACTGGATTGAGAAATCCTTGGACCTTTCATTGGGATAGGATTAGCGAGAGAATGAAACAGAAACGAGAGTGATGGATTGAATACGCATGTGCAAAACAACCTTGTATCGATTGCGTTAGTCAGAAATGACGTTTTGATGCATGAAGAAACGAAAAGAAAATCAGAATTTTCAACATCTTTATGATTAATTGACGACTGAACAGGTATGAATGGACCTTTTAAATCGCACTATGTTTTATATATTTGTAGTAGAAACGTCAATATTTTTACACACGCGGGTTTTTTAACTCAACATAATTAGTAATTCTAATGAATTCTAATGTTACCTTTTTTAATTTTTACGTTTACTTCATCCAGATTGGGCACCATTGAATATCTGTCAGTTACATTGACGCATGAAACACAAAAAAGCAAATTAAGTACGTTCAGGTTAATCAATCCTTAAATTCTCATGACTAAATCCAAGTGATGGTTTCAAATATTCTATGGAAGACCCGTTTTGAATAGGAATTTATCTGAAGATTACTCTGGATTGGGATATTTTAGTTTGCTATTAGACCTGATTTAATTTTTGTTAGACCATGAATAACAAGTAATTGATCTAGGTTTTTGACCTGCATACATACATGACCATTTTAGTTCCCTAATCCAGTTTTTTTTTCTCCTGAATTGGTGAGAGGTTGAACGCTGACTTCATAAATTCGATAAATTGCCCATCTCAAGTGAAAACCTCTTCTATATAAGCGTGTTGTTAAGCCCTTTGGTATATTTATTAGGATATCATGGCAGTCTAGTAAAACTGAACAATATGCATGCTTTTCTTAGGGCATTGTTACCAAAACTTTAAAATGAGCATGAAATCACAATTGTTTTCCTTTAAGTGAGCTGTAGCTACTTGAACCCTAACATCTTGTACGTTTTTTTGCTACATTCCGTTACAATATTATTATGTTTTTCCTTTTTCGTGTTCTTCCCTCAAAACATTGACATTGTTTCGTGTTTTTGTGGAATTGGATCTTTGCGGAAAAGGAAATATTTTGTCGTGGAAAGGAGGAAATGAAAAAAAATAAAGCGTCTCTCCTTTTCTCATCATCGCATGGTTTGTATTCAATTCAATTATGCTAATTGCATGCAAATTCGTGATTTAAGGTTAAATGGATTTGGCAAATCCTGTCAAGCTCTTATCAACCAGACCAGAACTGACAAATTTGATGTAGGTTTGTGTAGACATGTTATAATTAAGGAGGCACACCAGCAAAAAAAACTTTCAGCTCAAAAGATTCATATCCTTTTAAATGTAAAGTAAAAAGATGAAAAAGAAACAAGTTGGATGGAAGGAGGGAGGAGCTGAATTTGCAAAGGATTTAATGGGATGTCAAACTTGTTGGACTACATTGAATTGCCAGGCTTTATTAGGGTTGAAATATTTGATAGAATTTACGAGCGGTTAATCGACGAATTAGCTAATCCTGATCAAAGCTCATACTAGCCTTGTAAAGCATTTTTACATGCTCCGAGCTTGCGCTGAGCAGGGCTCTCTCGCTCTTCCTTAAAATCTATAAAATGGAAAAATTTATAGTTTCATAAGACGACAGCCCCAAGAGAATGAATGGTAAACATAAATCAAAGTTGATTTTACTCCACCCTCCAACGCAACATTAGCAAAAGAAAAATCTACAGATTTTGATTCTATCCTGCCAGAAATTTGTAGGTGCTTTCAATATGCTTTTCCTATCTGCGATTGTACCTAACTGCAATGAAACGTGCATATGGCTAAAAATGACTGTTTCAAGGAGTGGTTGGTTATTTTTGATAACTTAACGGAACATCTTTCTGTATGCCGGCAAAAATACATTTTTTTCAGCAGAAAGTACAGCCAGTCATTGCAAAAAATCTTTATTACGTATAACCGTTCCTACCTTTCTGTTCTGTTACTATATGCTCACGGTGGGCTATGTGAGACGCGAGGCAGGGCTGAGTAGAGATTAGAATAGGTTTTTCATTCATAAGGTCTTAAACTGAATGAATGATGATAGAAATGATAATGAAATTAGATTTAAGTGCTTTCTGAAGTAACGGATTTCCTTCCCTTTATTATATTTATGCGCTCATATAGTGAAATGAGGAGTCTGCATTGATGTGAAGTATGTATGTACAAGTTATATACTTTGCAGACGAAGAAAGTCTAAATCTGAAATGACGACAAAGTTCAATGGACCAAAAACGCTGAATTCATTATAATAAGAGAATTTACAACTATTACTATTTCTTTCGTTCAGGCCATTTTTCATTGTGTTGCATTGTCAAGAGAGTAAAATGTGTGTTATTATTATTTTTACTACCTTTTCCCATCCTCATTCTCCCTCCATAAGACATTTTGGCTCTGAACAAATTCGCAATGATGATGCTGGCATGCTGGTGGTAGAGCTATCAGAGATTCTTTGTATATGCAAGACACGGAGGTTTGAGATTAAGCTTGAAAATTATATTTGAGGCTCAAGAGAAAAATAAAAGGAGAAATAGATGCATCCTTTGTTGTTCGTGGATGGACATAGACAAAAACGATGCTTCTGTGGAAAGAAGACCATCCGTGTTCATGTTCATACATTCATGGCGTTGTTGTTAATACGGGCAATTTTGATCTTGGTATGAAATGTTTTCAACTTTTTTTTTGTTTGCGGCATCGGTTCCACTTGGAAGAGTATCTTGTTATTATCTAGTTACATTCATATTCCTCAGTTAAAAAGCCTTCCAGTTTCGTTTAAATTAGCCAACTTTATTGTGATGATGATGAGTTATGTGATGCCAGTGTTTTGCACTTTTTTTCGTGCACATTATTGCGATAGTGGCTCAGCATCTTTTTATTTGTGTTCTCTAAGGTTGCAATAATGATACGAATGTGGTTGCACTTTGTAATTGTTGTGTGTACAGCATGGATGCGGGTTGTGGAGGTACACGTTTTGCAAATAATGTTGGGCTTTGTTGAAAAAAATATGTTTGAGGGAATACCTAAATGGCCAACAGAAAACAGACATACGGGCTTCCCACTGTTTTACGATTTTAATCCTCTTGACTGTTTACTTTCATTACATTTCAACAACTCGTCATTGTTATATTAATATTATTAACGCTCTCATCATCATCATCGCCATCCGTAGTATGAGAGGGGTTCTTGTACTTTAATTTACAGAATGAAATATGGACAGGTGAGAGAGGGAGAACGGATCACTATTACTACGTGGCTCCGAAAAGTGACCACGGCTACTCATTTTCCTTGAAGATGCACATGTCTGCAGATTAAATCCTTGTTGGTGCTTGCTTATTTGCCTTTGCAGGATGTGATGATATGAGTAAAGGATTTTTGCATAGCTTAATCTTATTGTTGGTTGCACTATACATTAGCACTATATGATATGTGCGATGAAGTGAGGTTCAGTCGGCAGTCAATTATATGATTTGTTTTTTGGTTGCTTATTGGCGATAAGTAGTACCGGTTTACCGCACTTTTCTCACGTTCATTATTTCAGTCACTGAGAATTCAGTGTGAAGTGGAGACCTCAAAGTCACTAGCTGAAGTCTTGTGTCAATAAAGATTGGCTACATCTTGAATCATGAGAGATGTTCAATGCTCAAAGCGCTTGATTCAATGCAAAGTATTTTTGTGGTTCCAAAAAGTTCCGTGGGATTGTAAAAGTGTGAAACTGAGCGATCTCAGTTGATCTGTCACAGTTGAGCTGAAAGTGGCTGTGGGTGATTTACCCTTAATGCAGGAAACTTTGACTTTATGTTACTCTTGCATATCAATTATCCTCTTACCTGAAACCAGTCTCTCCCGTTAGAATAAAGAAAAGTAAAGAATGGATATGCTGTCATATATCTTAAGTAAACATGGTTGGAATTAGGATTAACAGGCCACACAGTTTATAAATGGTGATTAAGGTGTCACCAACAAGGGCCACAAGCCATAAATAATGAGACTTGAAGATAAGGTAGCAATTAAATTACACGATTAGGTACATGACATTATCGTCTCGTAAAAGCTGCAATATATTGTATTCCCCTTTCCTGTCAAATTAAAATAGTCGTTTAATTACGTATTTATTATTCGCACACGATTCTCAAGGGCTTAATTTTGAATGAATAAATATGAGGAGATTTGCAACTCAATTCCTAATTAATAATAGCTTGGGCTGTTCTCTCGTATTTTGAACAGAAACCATCCTTTTCTGTAGTAAAATACGCCTTAGAAATACTTAATGCAGGAGTCATTTAACTATGACAAAACAATCTGACTCTGCTGACAGACTAACATAAACCTGAATGGATTCATGGGCTTACCTACAAGCTTTTAGGAACATCCATCATTTTATTCTTTGAAAAATATAAAAAAGCTTAATCTAAGAGGACACGTTTTATATGCCAGGAAATAATGCCATCTCATCCCGCTTCTTGCTCATTACTCATTATCATAGTTGAAAGATTTATTTAGTAGTTGATTCACGCACTTGCAAAAGCAGCAAGACGTATTTAATGAAAATCCATTTATTTTACTTTCCTGCATATTTTGTCAGATCATTTATATTTCCTCGTTCATAGCCGATGCAATTATTTCGCCATTTTGTCGTTCCCACTGACTAGATATATATCTTTTTAATTGCTTCGAAATTTATTTCAGACGTAATAAAAAGAAAAAAAAGACTATAATTGGACAAGATAAAATGATAATTTAAAAATAAATGGACAGTTTCTCTCCTCATTATTATGGCGAAGATAGCAGCGTATACAAATTTAGATTGTACTATCCTTTATTACTGTCAGGTAATTAGTATGAAAAGTTATACGAATCACTTTTGAATCTCAGATGCTTCTGATCAGAGACAAATATGTTAGTAGGATATTATGTTACTTTTGGCGGTATGAAACTGAGTAAGGGGACAGTAAATTTTTTATAATCTCTTGAAACATTGCCAAATTTTTTAGTACTTTTCAACCATTTAGGTACTCCACAAGGTAATTTAACTATAACAGGTAGGTTGTTATATACATAAACCACAGCAGGCGAAAAAGTGAGGGCAGCTGTAAGAATTTATGCATATCTGAAAGCGTTTTATTACATAAGTATTACCGTAGGACCTTCCAAACACATTTTTTAGCAATTTACACGGTATTGTTAAGATAATAATGTTCGCTTGGATTCCCGTAACTGGAATTCAAACAATTTCGTTCGCCTCAAGTTAATCAAAATTGAAGATTAGGAAGAAACAAATTACGTTGAAGTTTCCGTAGATTGAAAAGTATAGCATGTTGTTGCGTATCCTCTCGACCGACTGTACTTATGATTCTCATTTCTCCTAACTGATGAAGATGATGACTGATGCTGATCAGTGGCTGAATGTCTTTCAAAAATTCTTGATAAGTAGGATAAGAGGAATGTGTAGGGATAAAGATAAGAGCGTGTAAAAGTCATAGCATAAAATCTGGGTTCTGACGAATTCTTGGTTTGAGTTCAACTTTATAATAATACGTGTTCATTTATCAGATCAAATTGAGGGAAGAGAAAGAGAAAACGCGAAACAAAGTTGATTTATGTTTGGCTTCCCTATGCACTTACGTAATCATATGAATAGGTAACAAAAGGAAAGGTTGTGCATTTTTTTGTTGGGAAAATGCTCACGTATTTTGGATTTTTTTTGCTGGCTGGTGTTTTGTTGTGCTATGGATGAGAGCAAGTTAAAGGTCTTGTTTGAGCTAGATGAAATAACAATGATGACTATGGAGAATAAAAAATATCGGTTTGCCTATTCAAGTGCTCTAGACCTTTGTGAAGAGTTCAATCAGATTTGGTTTTAAGATAGCCAAGATGGAAAAGTCAAGTTGGTTTCTTTCTCAATGTCAGTTTAAACAGCCAACGTTAGTGGTTATAAATGCACTGTTTGGCTTGATCGGCAGTGCTAATCAAACAGGGTTTATCGGAATGATCATCTCCTTGATGATAATGTCGCTTTCATTTGGTTTATTTTGATCTAGTGTTTAGAATGAAATATTTCAATGTAATATGGACTAAAGTACCGTGTATGATTATCATATTATGATACTCTTCTGCATGGGAATGCAATCAATTCGAAATAGGAAATGTGGAGATGAAACTCGATACTATTCCAAAATCCAAATGCAATGTCCAGACGATGCTCAATGCACAGTAATAATCTGTAGAGTGCATTGTTCAGTTCATTAACACTCGAAGGCTGGGGTGGTGTGGTTGCAGCCAAAAAATCCAAGAAAACAAATGAGGCTTCCATATATGTCCTTCTTGACTTCAAAGAAACTTCACTTTTCTCAAATAAATTGCCGGATTTTTTGCTCGACCTTGCCATATTGTCGACTTTTAAAAAAAATTGCATCAAGTATTAGTATTACGTATGAATTGGATAATGTTGGTTTGCGTGGTAGTAATGAAATAATGAATTATAATTTTTTTCCATCCGAGCTATGCTTTTTACTTGCGCTGCTGTTGCTCTACGTTCCGCTTGACGCTGTAGAAGGTCGGGATGGTTTCAAATAGGTATGCGTATGGTTCGTTTGTGATTTGATTAGACTCCTTCAGCTTCGCCAACTTAAATTTCGTCTAGACTACTTCGCATGCTTGATTGACTTCATCAACAATATTAACATCAGCATGTGTCGATCCAAGCGTTTTCTTTGACAACTCTGCACTCCATCCGATCCTGTAATATGCATCATACTAAAAACACGAGTGTATGGAATGAGCTGAGTTCGGTATTTCGTAAATAACATGTTGGTTATTCTTGACATTTTTAGGCGAACCCATATCATCAACATCATTCATTATCATTGTACGATCAATCTTATTTTTATTCCCTTCATTTAATTCGTTAAAGTACACAAGTCATAAAGTGATGATGAGAGTGGAGTAAAATGTTTATATTATTTTTATCGAGTCCCAACCGCCAGGCTAACGATCAATATTGACAAAGGCAGATGGTGGAAGTGGCAGTAGTAGGGATTGACTTGACGATGATTGTGTGGGATTGGAGAAGTGGAGGTGATGGTGTTATGTCAAGTGAGCATGAACAAGTGGGGAAGAAGTGGCTTATTGAAGTACCACAAATGGTGGGTTATTTGATGTCCATGTACATTCGTGAATTGTGCAAGAATGTAGGTGGAAATTGATTTTTTATTGTTATTACTTATTACACTGGGCTCTATAGGTTTTTGACGGACGTGTACTTTGTAGATTGGATATGGAGGAAAAAAAGCGTATTATTTTTTCGTTTTTCAAATGCTCACAGAAGGAGAAAAGAATAACTTGTTTCGTTACTGTTTAATCTCGCACCAGCACACATAATACCACGCTTTATTTCCTTCCTGCGAAAATCCGGTACCAATGTTAATGTGTTGTACTTATAGCAGGGCATTTTTTATAGATTCTTGACTTTTTGGAGGATAATGGCCATAGAGAAGTATACGGCGTGTAAATAGAAAGGGACATTTTATGATCCCGTGGATATAAGGTGCCGTGGATTTGCTTGTTTCCATCTTGGGCTCGCCGTCATTGTCGTTGTCATAAATTGTGTCCCTGGTCGAAGCACGTGGAACCAATTCGTTGCCCTGCGATGGGGCTCTTGTTTTCTTTCTGATTCACATATTTACCTCACGTCGGTCGGTGACAGCATAGTCAGTTGGAGTAAGCATCATTTAAGAAGTGGTGGCTTTTATTGTTATTATTCTTTCCCGTCGTGGGTTGAAAGAAATCTGCATGTGCTTACATTTCACCATTAACATTAAAAGTGTGCAATCCAAACACTTTTCACAAAATGAGATTTACGCTCATGCAGTCAAGCTCTGAAGTGAATGACACTTATACATTTTGCCATTCCATTTTGGAATGGGTCTTAATCTGAGATGTATGGTCTCAGTTATTCATTTCTATTCAGACTTTATGAAAAGCCTTTGTAGTTTATTACAAAAGTGTGAACAGGTAAATAAACGAAAGAATCAGTTTAGCGGATAGCATGATTTGCGAAAAAGAAGATTAAAGAAAAGTGTAAACAATTTTTGGGGTTAAATAAGAATTACGAGATTCTTAATTGAATACTGAATGGTTTATATTAATTCTTCATCATGAACCGTAACAAACGCTACTTCTCAGAAAGTGTTCAGTTGCACTCGTCCGTTGTAAAAGGAATAAGTAAACAGTCAATCCAAAAGAAAAAAAATGTTGAATTTATGAATTAGCAAGTATTCTACAAGTAAGTACATTTGGGTGTGTTATATTCGCACAGCTTACTGCAACATCATGTTACTTCACGCTGATTTTCTAATTTTTCCTACTCCTATGTTGCTGGGTGTATATCGACTTTGACTTTTAAAACACAGATTAAATCCCATTTTACGCATACGCACATCTCCTCCCACCTTCTTCCTGGTGCGGAGATGTCTCTGTCGGGGTCAAAAAATGCGTATTACCTAATTTGTACCTTGGCTCATCAGTGATTCAGATTGAATTCAGAGATTTCATATAAATATGGATCGTTGGGTGGTTGGTGACAGGTTGGTTTACCTGATCATTATCACATTATCAATATCAGGATTATTATGAGGTTTAACGCACTCACTGTCTGTGCGTGTGGGATTCATTCATGAAAATTAATGTGTGCGTAGATGAGCTACCTACATGGAGTAGGTGGATGTTTATGGGAGCCCCATGAGAATAACTATATCCAATAAACATTATTTTTCATGTCGGTTTTATGTTGCGTAAGAATCTGAATGTGATTATTATAATGTGAAATAAAAACCCACACAGCGAGATGCTACCAAGAATACGAATGTGAATGAGGTGGTTCCTTCCTGGTTAGCAGATTTACATTATTTGCGTTTAAAAGGCTATTTTGATTATGATTATTATTTTTTATTATTATTGGAGCTTCTTAAGTAGTATTATACTATATAAGCACCTGACAGAATTTTACTGATGATGATGATGAGGCATCAATAAAGAGTTTAAGTATGTATGTTCCTTTTGTATGGTAATTTTAATGAAAGTTCATATTATGTGGGGAGAGCTCGTCTGGGTACATTTAGAATGTTTGGCATATCACTTACTGGGATTATTGGGAGCGTCTTTTCGCATCTTTCAGACTTGTTGCAATCAATAAAACCAGTCATATCATTAATATTCCAAACGACTTGCGTATAAATGGCAGTCGTTTTCTTCACAATGATTTAAATTCCAGACGGGATTAGCCGAGCCTCAGCATCACCAGTTTCGTAGCGTCTCCCTGCACACGGCACGGCTTGATATACAAATGCAAAATTCTGTCTATCCTTCCGATAAGATAGTGGCTAGTGATGATATCACATGCAGTTGAGGAGGTAGACAGGATAATACGCAATTTGGTAATTTTACATCTTGTATTAGTACCTATAAGCAATACCCTAGGTTTGGTTTTGATAGAGATTCGATTATAGCCACTTGACTACTTGAGTTCGATGATCGGCTCGTAGATAAAGTAATGCCAATTTTCTAAATGTTTTACAACTTGCCTCTGCATTCCATCACAGGTTTTTATAATTTAATTCAACAAAAGACTTTCCTCAATGGAGACGAGGGGGAAAATCCCCTTTTGTTTGTCACACAATGAAAGTCTCGATCAGTCATCCGTTTTGATCAATCAATTCCCGTAATGACTGACATGATTTTTGTGTATTGTATAGGGATTAATCGGAGTAATCCAGAAGTAGCAGTTTATCGCTTGAAGGATTAACTGGTAGCAGTAAAGATGCACGGTGGCAATCTCACAATCCATCAAAACATTTCTTCCTCATAACTGGTGTTGGCATCTTGAAAAGAGTATCATTCAGAACTAGAACTCGTGCTAATTTTGTGCATGGCTCTTGACAAATGATCATAGCACTCTGGATTGTCAAGAAGGTACGAAGAGATAGTGGTACTCTTTTATTTTTCAGCTTTTTTAATGATGATGGGTTTCTGTTTCAGTTGGGGAGGAGGAGAGACTCTCATTGAATTGAGCAATGTAACATTTCACAGCGTGAACTCCTATTATACTCCGAGGATGTGTTTATTTGTCATAAAATCCTGTGTTCAGCTGGCTTCAAGAGTTCCTACGGAGAAGGACGGAAGAAGGGTTGAGACAGGGAACCCCAGATGTTCAAAGATGAGTTGTCTTCAACACTAATTTCTCATTTCGTCTTGAAGGAGCGAGCGTAGGCCCAACGTCAAGCGATAGTCACATCGTTTATAAGACAACTCTCCGTTCATCTTTATCATCATATCGTTCAGTTTGGCTGGATATCGTGAAGTAGACAAACGTTAAAAAACGGAGACGGGCTAAGAAAATGTTGGACTGTATTATGAATGAAATATCCGCATAAAGCAGTTCCTTATCGTCCAACATATCATGCTGACGATGATGATCATACATAGTTATTCGTATGGCTATTATAATGCATCGTTGTAATGACTTGAATGACCTTTTCTTAGTTATCCTGTTGTTCTACCCTTCTCCCTCATTGTTTGTTGAAGTTTTGCAGGGATGCTAAATAGTTTGGCCTTGCCTAGAAAAAAGTTAAGGAGGGGAATTTCTATATGGCTGCTATTTTTCTCTCATCCTTCGGACTTCATTATTTCCTTAAAACTTGACGAAATTTATTATGCACACTTAAAGAGCACATTTTCCACTCTGTTATGTGTGTACACAGCACAACAGCAGTGTGCTTAGGCTACTCGAAACTTCCCATAGCCCCTTCCCCCTAAACAAGTGTTAATATGCATTTTAGATTAGGAGGGAGCAAACCAGCTTCAAACTTAACTATATATGCATATCATCATCCCCACAAACACTTATTACGTAAACATAAGGTCGTTGTGTTTTCCTGTTATTAAAAGATAAGAATGGGTGAGGGAACGGTGCGGTGGTGGTGGAAAAAAGATGATCATGCTAATAGATGAAGCCTTGTGTTTTCAACTTTGTAACTAATAAAAACAAGTAGTCTTTACAGCATCAACATCAACAAGGACGGGGAAGAGCATGTGGTTTGATGATAGTCGGTCGGGTTCCACCAAAGATTCCATTTTTTATATATTTCCCAAGTCATTCCGGCCACCACACACTTTCATAGTCTGAATTGCGGTGAAAAGAAACTTACATAAAGTACAGTGAGGAAGATGATGATGATGAGAGCTGGGGTAGTTGAAAGGGAGCAGGAAGTTATCAACAGACTCCGTTTCTTCCCCCTTTAAGATAGCAGTTTTTACAGTGCTCCCATGAATAACTTGCTGGGCAAACTATATAAGCATATCTTCTTGGGGAAACGACATAATAAAGACTAATCTGAGAAGTAAGTTTTATGAAAATAGCGAAGGCTCTGGGTTGAACAGCATCAAAAATGCTACTACTGCCTTGTCTAAAATGTACTTGAAATGTATTGACTGGCTTTCGCTAGTTGATGTTGTACGAGCTTGAACTGCTCCCTTGTGAGAAATGCAATGTCAATGAGTGGATGTAAGTATTCATCTTTCGATTTTTTCGGTGGTTTACCGGCAGCTCTTTAAATTATGTAGGAGGCCTTGTACTTGGTTTGGATGCTTGTGCAGTTTGGATTGTGAGTGAAGTGGAGAAAACCAGCAAAGGACCTTGTCATCACGAATCACATGATGATGGTTGGGCTTTTGAGACGTGTATACTAAAAGCTGTATGTACATAACAGACGAAACATTAAAGGTACTTTTGAGAGTCAGAGTTATAAAGGGAAAGTGTAAGCGTTGGTCTATGCACACTTTTCATTTCTTTCTCCACCACCTGCCATTAGCTTCAAACTTTTTTCCAAGGAGTTGGGTGCGGCGTCTTTAAATTTTTAAATAAATGCACTTGTGATGTTCCTAGCGGAAATATACCGCTTCTTTAGTTCTTGCCTACGCATCGTCGTTGTTTTAGCGAGGTATGTATGGAGTTTTGACATGGGTAGTTTTTAAACAGGAAACATTTTATTAGCCAACTGGAAAAGTGAAGAGATATATAATGAAGTTTTGGGAAAAGTTGGCATTTTTATGATCTGCCTTTATTTTATTGGATTGGGAGCGAGGAAAATTAGCTGAATTGGATTAAATATGCAACAGTGGTGGGGAAAAGTTAAAAGACAAAAGATACGGATATGCTTGGATCATGATTTGGAATTCTGAGTAGAAGGCTGTCGTTTTTATCTTGAAATATTTATTTTCAAGTGATAAATTTATGGTATGTAAATATTCTGTTGGCTTTATAGTTGAAGTCATTTTAGCTAGCTCCACACCACCTGAACTGACCATCTTAAAGTTTGTGAAAAGTGACTGTAGAGCAGCTGGCTCATTAAATGTTTCAATTAAGTGTTTACCCGCCAGGAACAATAAAGTTTAATGAACCACTCTACACACTGACAATTCATTTAGTATTAAATTCAATGTTGCAAACCTGATGTTTACAAATCTGTATGATCTCCTGTAATTGAAATGTTTGTTGATTGGATATTAATCTTTTATCACCGGAGGGTAGTTTCTTGATTGATTTGATTAAATCCCGAATAATTAGTAAATGTATGAGCTGTAATGTAATATGATAAACAATTCATTGTGGATCAATTTCTTCTGCAGACGATGATATTGATGATATTTTTTTAACTGTTTCTTATCATACCCCTAACAGTACGAAACCTTTTAAAATACAAATCCAAGCAATTTTTATGTATGGAAAAGATATTCGAAATAATATTCTTTAGTTTGATTTTCTTGAAAAAATATTCAATGTTTTAACAATGTGTGGGGTTGGTTATTAACTTTATTCATTAGAGCCTTCGAACGCTCATTGTTTTATACCCCTTCAATTCATATTACTTATATCATCCGCTATATACTACACCTCCTCTCATATTGCCTTCGGCAGTCAATTGGAACCAAAGAAGTGACTGATGAGAACGGAAAAGTTTTAAAAGTCAGCTTGATAGAAAAGAAGAGGAGGCCTCTTTATGAATGCAAAGCACTTAACGTATGCAAAAGCAGCTGAATGGGAAAGTGGCTGACAAAGCCAACGTTCTTTCTATTCTTTGCAAAGAGTTTTTTTTTGTTCCCGGTCCTCTTTTTTATATCGTTAGTTATGTATACGGTAAATAAATGGGCATTGTTTTCATCCCAAACTGCGGTAATATTATGATTCCCAAATCCCATTTAATTTGCATAAAATACGTGGCGAAAGAGGAAAAAGGGTTGGCTGGGTTAGCTGAACCTTGATGTAAGATGAAAAATAACTTTTCCCCTGTCCCTATAACTTTTAATTTCTTTGGCCACTTTTTCCTTTACTTTTTTTCTGACTGGAGTCTTCAGCCTGATCATATCGTATGAATTCCCCTGACGGATTCCTCTCTCTAAATATGCTAAAATGGAGGGAAAAAGTTGATGAATTTTGTATTGTATTGGCAGCAGCTGAAGAAAAGTAGGTATGCCGTGGTGAAATTGAATGGAATCCATAAGTTCAAACCAGACAGACTTTCGGGGCTATAAAAATGTTACAAAATATATTTTGCTCGAGGGAGTTTTTGTTGCTGAATCCGTCTTTAAAATTCTGTGGGGACTCCGTGCTGGTGGATAATGGAAGGAATGAATGAAACGTGCTGTAAAAAATATGAAAAAATGCCAGTATTGCATAGATGATCTACGCCATAGATATGTAAAACAAGGTGGCTGATGTCATCATCATGATGATATAATCATAACCGTAAGCAAGGTCAAAAAATAATATGAAAATTTGCTCCCCTCATGCATATATCTTGCATTAACTTCAATGTTTGAAAGATGGGCTGTTTAAACTGTTGGAAAATAGACAAAAAAAAATAACAAAAACGAGCAGTTGTATGTTTGCATCATCAGCGGTTTGATGGATTGCCGAGGCAAAAGTTAATGTTAATAGTAACAGATCCACTAACTGCTATAACCCCACTTGTGTAACATTGAATAACAGCAAGTCTGCTCCTTGCAAGGCAGTCGATCGTTCCTCATTCAAAGTTATGTAGGTAGCAGCGCATGATTTAATTTCAAACTCAACTTATGAATATAAAGTAGGTGTAATACCAATCCTAGGGAAACGTAATGAATGTCTTTTGAAGCCATCAGATCGTCATTGACTCTTGCCAGCGTCTGTCTGCCAGTGAGCTCTTCCTGGTCTGTTTATAGCCCGTGGATTGTACAATGGCTGAATGGCAAAGTTGGTGGGAGAGCCTGTGCAAGATCATTAGGAGCTTTAATACATATGCATTATTTGTAATTAGCTGTGTGAAAGGGGAAAAGGAGACTTTTGCCGGCTCTTTGCAGAAACGAGTATGGCAGTATGATAAATACTCGTATGCTATAGTGAATGGAATCTACTTAAGTAAACTTCCATAAGATTAGGCATATCCAACCCCAATGCATAGTTTTTTTTTCTGTAGTAGTGTTTTCTTTTCATTTGTTTACTTTTTGCTGATGTTTTGCAGTCTTTAGATCCCACCATAAGATCCATAAATAGCCCATCATCTCACATTAATAACGGCTAGACTGTCGTCTGTGGTCCACAAGATATTTCTTTAAAGACGGCTGTGCAGCCTTCTACACCAGGCGGTGTAGCTCAAGATCATCAGCATAAAACATACGTAATTGGAATGATTTAATGGGTATTTTCCCTAATAATGTAATCCTTTTTACGATATACTACAATTGAAGCTTTCATCATTGTCATAAATCAGCTATGCTGTCGTTGACGAGCAGTACTAATTCGAATTTGCGTTGTAAATTGCTAGCTCTATCATATCATCACCACCACATTACATCAACCTCGCTCACACATGTAATCGGTGGATGATAGGATGATGCTTTGGATGTGTAGAAAATTGAAGAGGAAAAAAAATCAGCAAAGCCATTGGAACTAGCAGTTTTTAAAAATTAAATGATTGTGTTTTTAAAAAGCAATAAGAATTGATGACCTTTTTTGTGACTTCACGCACGCACTACAGGAGACCACATACGTCGTGGTAGAAGCCAAAAAAACATATATCTGAGATGTTCCTCCTTTTCAGCTAACAAACCACAGCATCATTGTAACGTAAAAAAAACAACGAAACTTTTTCATACATCTTACATGGCAGCTTTTGCATTTCTATATTGTTCAAAAAAGCGGCTTAACGTTTTGATCTTCTTTGTTACAAAACTTACGGAGATTAGAGAGCCTCCATATAATACAAATGTGTATATGGATATGGATTGAATAGTCGGATTAAAATTAAGAAGTCAAACACTCTTCATGATATTATATGGCTAGTATAAGGATAAGGTGTTCTCATCTGACATGAGGCAAAATGAACAAAGTCATTCCTCAAGAACATTAAATCAGTTTCCTATTTTATGTTCAGAAGGTGGTCATCATTTAATATTTTTACTCGAGGAATCAGGAAGAACAGTATTGTTCGAGGAGAGAACAACGGGCAAACTTTGTTTTACGATACTTTTGCCACACGCATCATATACTGTTTCACAGACTATATCGCTTTTTTTCCTCCCCTAAAAATCTGGTTGAACTTGGGGTCTGTGTGTCTGGTCTGGTGGTGGATTAAGGTCTATCAGATAAAAAAACCCAGCATACGGAACAATGTTCAACAATCCAATCTGAAAGTTGGATCGATTGATTTTTTTTGTATTTCATGGTTCATTGAAGACAAAACAACGTGATGACATTACCTCATACTCATACTAGTTCATGTTCACCTGCCTTATAGAAAAATCCCTCTTTTGGAGTATGGAGTCGGATAGAGTGAGTATTAGTGGATTGAACAGAAAAACAGCAGGACTCGCATTCCGCAATTTATGTCAAGTGTTTTCTTTCTTCTTGCATGTTCCTCAAAATGTAATGTATTTTGCAAGAGTGATCACTGGTTGCGCTCAGTCGACTCGCACAAAAAAAACAGAAACGTAAATGTCCAATCCTTTAGTCTGGAAACGACGTTGACATGATGGCCGTGTAATAATAAAGGGGATGACAGATATATTTTTTTATGCCTTACGAGGCCCCGCTTCACAATCTCGGTGATTGTCTTAAAGAGGAGGAGGACTGGGATGATGATGTGATATGGCACTTTCTTGCTTGAATGGTTCATTTAATCTAAGAAAGGTTCTCTTTACTTGATTGTGGATCGGTGGATTGGGAAGGGGACAAAGGAGCAGTTCATTGGAATGATATGATGTATGCGTTTGACTGCGTATTATTTATGTGTGATTGGTCTCCCATATTTCCCCCCATTTATCTGATTGAGAATATGCTCTCCCGCGGCTGGGGAATAAAAGGTGACTATTATTATGTAGATTTTATAATCTGACTGTAATTTTACCGGTCAGAAAGCAAGATTTATCATATGATTGGATAATATTTGGTTTGCTTTCCTCATCCATACGATCATGTGGGGATGTCCGTGAAATATGAGTTGGTGAGGGCAACAATGCGCTCACAGATGGGAATAATAACACCATTTCTACGGTCGTGGTGGAACGTTTATGTAAATAGGATTTAATAGAACATCACGTTTATGCTAAGAGAAGTTAGGATTCGAGTGAGTTCTCAGTTTTATCCGAGTAGGTGAGGATTCTGAAGGGTTGCAGTGTTTGTAATCATGCGCGGGAGATTCGATAGTTAATATGATTCCTTAGAAAACTAGCACGATTCCGTACAAGTTGAACAGAACCAAAGCGTTGAGGACTAAAGGTGGCATGACAGATTCATGAGCTTTCATGGGGTGTTCGATGAGGGTTTTTACGGGGAAGACTAAATCTAAATGTGGTAATCTGTGATATTGACAACTGTGTAGGCTTCAAGTCACGGATATGTCACGGAAGGATGGATAGCGAAGTGAATCAATTCCCGAGTAAAAACTAAATTAATACTAACGTGTTAAGGGTGATGCAATACGGATATGAAGTATGAACTGTTATGTATATTGCAATGGCATTACTTGTACTTTTTAATACTCCAAAGCAAGTCATTTGAAAAAAGTTAACAGAATGAAGAGGTGCTTAAAATGCTTCTGAACTTGTATGACTTCAGCTGGCATTCGTTTAGTGTGAAACTATTTGTGGAGATGCGTTTTTGTTGCTGTATGGAGAATACAGAATACCGGAAGGATCAAAATATAAGCTTGGCTCACGACTGCGATGATTACCAAAATACTATTTCATTGCAATCTCAGTCTGGCTGATTGTTTTGGAGTTGGCTTAAAGAGGAAATGGAATGCATGCCAGTAGCTGCAATAAAGGGATTGAATTGGTTTGGTAGGTACATAGCTGAAGGAAGAAGAAATAGTTAACATAATCAGCTCCCCATTTGTAGCTTTTCCTGCTTTTAATTTTCTCTCACGCACACAAACTTCTAAATTTGGGCAAAGGGGAAAAAACCTCGTCGTGCGCTTTAGGTTTGTTTGCGCATTTCTTCGTGGATATCAGGCTGACAGACACGATTTATGAATTTACTTCTGTTTTGATTAAGTACAAAGTGAAGGTTTTAGGAGAATGAAAATTATTACTTATGTGTGCATGTGAGCATGCAAAAAAATGTGGGGAAAGACAGCTATTCATTTGATGGCACTGATTTGAAACGCGATGCGTCATCAACGTCCAGGCACTGAGTAGTGTTTTGCTTGAAATGAGGGAGACAAAGCAAAAATGGTCAGGAGAAAAGACAAACATGTCTACATCATCGTTGCACATGTCCTGGGAACTTTTTTATCGGAAGGATGAATCATCTCTTCCTCCCAAAAACTACATGATACTCCATTTCTTACATCTGTAGCTTAATTTCAGTGGTAAATAAAAACAGGAAAGTAAAAAAAATTGTTAAAAAGAATGCATTTTGGGGACATTTCTCCAGAACTTTTGTTTGGTATTTCCATCCTTCATATTCCAAGCAAACAGGGGAACTCCTTGCCTTATAGGACATGTTTAATAAATAGGCATCCAATTTCTTAAGGAGCAGTTTCTGTGTTGGAACACCAAACCAACACATGCAGCTCGTAAAGTTTGAAACCACACACGTCCAAAACCTCGAAAAGCACAAGGGATTCAAGAAACTTGGCGAAACTGATAAAGGTTGAACAAACAGATTCATTCTAAGGAGGGCGAGGAGGGCATATCCGCTTGTTGTAGGGGAGGGCGTAGGAAATGGAAACCAAAACATAAGTTTTACCTGTACTTTAAAACTTGGAGTGAATCTCTGCTCATAGGTGGGTAGAGTTAATCTTGTCCATTTCAGCCTTTTCGGTAGAAAAAAATGGGTAGGCTGGGTACACGTATCCACACTTTACTGATACAAGCTTTGATTGCTGCTCAAGTGTACTTTTGAATTTTGGTTTCCGTGTTTGTGACCATAAATCTTTTTGGAAGGAAAGTGTTTTCGCTTTCTTTACTACAAGCTGGGTAACTATTTTGCTAGCATATAATTATAAAAATACAAGCCCAGTTTAAATGCATAGTTTTTTTTTGTTAAAGTGTGGGAATTATGGGCTGGTTCTCAATGATATATGCATAGGAAGACAATTTGATTCAGACATCATCATTTTGTTACATAAAATATTCTGGAATGGGCAAATGAAATAAGCTTGGTTAGAAAAAGATATAAAAATGGAGTAATCGGAAGAATCTGAACGTGTTTTATTGCATTTATAGTGGATTATGGTGATCATTTTCGAATCTGGTTCGAATTTTAATTCCATCATAATATATATTTGAAGGCTGTACGGATATATTTTTAAAAGTTAAGCTTGTGTGATTTGTAAATTATATTCCTTTCTAACATCCGACGGCATTGCATTGGAAATGTATTTTCAATTCATGAAGGCTTGTCAAGGGTAAGATATCTTGTTCAAAAAGAGTTTACTCTCTTACCATCTCTGTCTGCTGGTGTGACGTCTTGTTGGTGTTGGCGGCGAGCCTTTAGCTCATTATTTCCATTATGTGTATCTGTAAAGTAAAATATCCGGCGAATTATCGCCAACCATCTCCGTGACTGGAGATGGTGTTGTTTTCCATGTACTTATGTGGTAATATAATTATAATTATATTCAGCTTTCATGAGCATGCAACGATATACAGGTTAAAATGGCAGTATAGCTTCTTTTAAAGAAATATTCCATGCCATATTCATCCTAAACTTATGTTATGTACTAGCTGCCAGTACAGTGCAAGGCACAAGACTACTCAGCAAGATTTTTACAGGAGTGAAGGAAATAATGCATGGTCTGCTCCAGACTGGAGAGAGGACGATGATTAATGAATGAATTGTCGGAAAGTATGGTTGTTCACTTAACCACCGAGGAATTGTGTGGCCATTATCATATCATCAACTTGTCTGAAAATCTGCTAGGAAAAAATCAGGCTGTCCCCTCTTCTAGTATTTTTACTGAGAAATGTTTTAAATTTTTGATTAATGCATTAGAATATCTAGTTTCGTTTTAATATGATGAAGATTTCTTCTGTACAATTTTACTATTGAGATTGTTCATACAATAATTTAGTAAATTATAGGATCTGGTGATTTTTTTTTTGGATTCGAGCTTCTATAGTCTGTGTCTTGCTACTTCGTCTTGATGAGGGGGAGTGGAATTTCTAAATATGGATACAAGTTTTTAAAATGGGGAATCTTAAAAGACCAGCATGCATGTCATGATGTCAGTCGGTAGCAAAAACATCCAATTTTAAGATATTAATAGGAGGTCCTCGACACAAGAGAAAAGACATGGCTGTTGAGTAGGGTTGCCGATCCTGTCACTTGATATGACAGTAGACGGGAGGATTACAATGATAAGATATCTTACGACATTGATTTAGCTTGTTTAAATTAGAGACACGACAGGAGCTATTGTTATGGAATGTTTATTTTTAATTAGCAGATTTTAGACGTAGGGCATTGCATAGCACAAGAAAGATCTAATGAACCTTTTAAACCTAGACGCTCATACGCGCATCACATACTATCCATGTCTCAGAAGCACCAGCAGTACCGGAAGAAATAAAAAAATGAATGCTGGGATTCCTATTGGGTATAGTTTTTTACTCAAATCTTTGAAGTTATCTTTTGTTGTCTTTGTGGAAGTAATCCGGAGTTACTCCTTCCGACGGAAGATAAGCCTCTGCCTTATTAAATGTCAAATGGTTCCAACCCTTTTCAATCTCTCAATAATGACATTTAAAGAGCTTTACGGTATCTGGGCTTGTCGATGAAAGAATCTAAACTGTCTTGTCAGCTTCTCCTTGTTTTCCCTCCTGTCTTGCCTTCCTTTCAACTAAAGTCAAGGGAGGAAAAGGAAGGGCTATGACATAAGCATACTTACGCAAACTGGAGTTCATAGAGCAGAATTAATTCTGTTGCATGAACTGTACCGCTGATTTATTCAGTATCATCCTTCAACACATTTCTGTACTTTTGTTTATGCGTGTTTTATGAATATTATGGAGCTGTCTTTGAAGGATAGCTCTTGCGTTTGGGGACCCATCCTATATATTATCTCTTCTTTGATTGATTCAGATTGAGAAACCATCCGACACCATAAAACATGTTCGTGAGAAAGCCTTATCATCATCAGATAGCCTTATAACGATAGGGATGATGAAGTGACAGTGACCGACTTCACTTAAGGTGCCCATGTTTTATAGAGGCTGTAGAAGTTACTTAATCGTATCGTGACTGTAGAAAGATATCAGCTAAATAAATCATCCAGTTCGAGTTGAGCTCTCTGAGGAAGGGTCGAGCAAACCCAGTTTGTTGTGCTCTTGTGTGGGAGTTGTGGTGTTAACTGCTACGCATATTTCATTCAGCACTGCTCAGACAAGACACATATGAGGGTGGACACGAACAAGATATTTCTATCCTGGTCCACTTCTCACTAGACTACCACTTCAACTCTCAAAATGGTCTGATGGAAATAAAAGCTCTCAAAGTGGAATTGATTTAAAAAGTTTATAACCATTTTATAATAAATTTTACCATATTTGTACGAAACAAGCTAAAATGCATTCATGAGCAGGTCAGAGAATCAGATACGTTGTAACTTGTTTAATATCTAGAAGAAAAAAATGAAAGTAAAAAAATACTGCTGCAAGGAGCAAATCGAGGAAATGCCGCTAACTGGGTTTGGTTTTTGGTGAGACTATTTCATTTGAGAAAAAAATATTAAAGATAAAATTGAAAATGGAATAGTTTACGCAATTAACATAACATCATTTACCATTCCTGTTTTATAGGAAATTAGTAGAGCTGATAATGGTTCTGATTCTAAACTGAAACTATATCGCAATAAAGTGCTCCAAGCGTAGTCCCCTCCAACAAGGCATTTTCCATGTTGGTTGATGAAAAACAATCAAAGAAAGTGAAATCATTTAGTATTGATGAGTTGCTGAAGCCTATGCTAATTAATATGTTTGTGAATATAAACTTTTGCGGTGGTATAAAGGAAATAAACAAGAATCGTTCTTTTCTGCTTAAACAAATATGTACGTTTAATGAACGTACACTTTAAACACAGAAGCTTTACAATTTGATTTCTTCAAGGTTCAATCACAATATCGGACGTGTAGTTGTAGCCGTTGACGTATGTCTTATCGCATTGAAAGTCTATATCCCAGTTGCCACCCAGAATCATAAGTAGCTTATCATAAACAAGCTCATTCACATTTATTCCAAAGAGGAAGTCGTTGTGATTAAAATATGGGTAGCACACTTTCACCGCAGCCTTCACATTCGGCAATTCACGTACTAGAATGGCCACGTCCTGTTTGGAAATGAGTTTAAATTATTACACACATAAATAATTAATTAATGATAAGATAAGGTAATAAATAGTCTGGCATAGGATGCAATTTCGCAGATAAGCTTATCCTACTTTAGGATCAGCAAGGATATCCCGATCAGCATAAAATACTACAATTGGGGTTGTGACCTTCGTCAGATCATATTTCAGTGGGGCAGGTCCCCTATTAGGGAAAAATCGCTTCGTCCAATTGGGGATGGCATATCTCTGGTCAAAATGCTGGAACTTTCTGGAAACCAAGTTTTGTCCATAGTGGGTAATCGAACGGAATGACACTCGATCCGGAAAATGCTGAGTGAGTACCGGAAGCATGGTCTGAAAATTGAAAAAAATGTCAATTCAAAATTACCCCAAAAGTAAGTTCTAGGTTTTTTTTTTAAATGTAGCATTATTATTTTTGCGTACTTACATAATTCATCTGCTTCCCATCCGAGTTAAACAGGGCAAAGTACACAGAACTGCAAATATGACAGTTTATTGTCGGGTGGAGATTACAACTTGTCGCCATAACTGGGTTTAAAATCACCCTAATATATTCCGGAATGAGTTGACCTCTTGACACAAAATTGGCAATGCCTTGAAAGTTGTAAGAAAAGGGGGAAATATATTTGATGAAGCTCCCGGCGTTCCCAACATATGCCACTGGGGCGAGGGCGAACATCGTGTCGATCTTCTCGTTGTACTCGGGGCGTAAGGACATGCAAACGAAAAACATTGTGCAGCCCATGCTATGCCCTATGTACTGTAATTTTGTGTGATTTGTCGCTTCCAAAATGTAGTCGATAATTGCTGGAATGTCGAAGTAGCCCATTTCGTGCCAACTTGAATGAAAACAGAGAGATTAACTAGACATTTAAACAGGGGTCATCATCATTCATCTTTAGTCTGGTACCTAAACTCCCAATATTTAGCTGAGGTGTGGTCAAACTCCAGATGTGTAAGGGAATAACTAGAGCCTCGGACATTTCCTAGCCAAACGTCATATCCCAAGTTGGCAAGTCGATATGCTAGTGCATTTTGTACAGGGGGTAGTATCCAGCTGGTAGATGAAGCCCTGCATACAAACTACTTCATTTCATAACTGCTGAAAACAATACAAGCCATATCGTGTACAATTAGCGCACATAAAGTGGTTTCAAGCCTACATGATTCCATGTTGCAAAAAAACTGGAGTTTTTGGTCCCGTCCCGGGTGGAGATTTGGGACTGTACGGGATTCTATGCAATTCCAGCACATAGCCATCTTCGCTGATCACGTGATGAATCTCAACAGGATACCCATAGCGCTTGATAATATCTGGCTGTAGTACGGGAATAAAATTTCTTAAGCTTGCAAATAATTTTCCAAATAGCTTTCTCTTCTAAGTTTTAAATCTTTAATCCGATTTCATACCGCTCTAAGATATTTCTCAGGGTGGAGCAAATACTGAGGGTCCAAGTGAGCAGCATAACAAGCCTCAATATCTGTGTCCTTATCAGTCAGATTTGTGCATTCTATCACCACACCACTTGACAATATTACCGTCAGAGGGATCCAGACTTGTCTAGGGAAGGGGGCTGAGAATAAAATTATGAGTCTCCACATGTCTTTAGTATTTATACATAAAAACTTTTTGCAGTTTAGCTATATAGCGGCTCTGTGCTAAAAACTTGATATCACTTTCATTTGCAAACACGGATCAACATGTTAATATATGTAGTAGATTGAAATGGCATATTGCTAGCACAACTTGCAAATGTTCCGTTTATGCAAAAAAAATATCCTAATTGCTGGGAAGGCAAAATTCCAGCGAGCAGCAGAAGGCGGAAGGAACTAGCCGAGATCACATAGCTTCTGACTAACCTGTGCGTAATTTGTCATATCTATCTCATCAGGCATCTTCATCTAGATAACTGGACATTTATTGTCCTCCCGTCGACCCTTAATGTGAATTAAGCATAAAAGGAGGAAATACCTGAAGGTATTAGGAGGCTTATAAAAATCTATTTTCGTTTGAGCATCCTACACTCTTATTAGGAACAGAATGGATGCGGATGTGATTAGTGTATAGTGATGGACTGTCTACCAGCTTATGTGAGTACTGCTCAGATTTTTTACTCTAGTTGAGATCCTCTGCAACGGTAAGGCGAGTTGTTGGTGGGTTCGTGCACTAAAGTTTGGGTCCTTATTATTATCAAGAAGATGTGATCATTATTGTTGAAAGGTAAGTATGTACCTAAAAATAAGGGGATGATTTGATGATGGATGGGTGAGCGCATTGCTGCGGGCTGGGCTGACGTTACAATAGGGATTTTAAAGCAAAGAGGATGCTGATGTGCAATTGATTGTCGTTGTCAGATTGTGTTAGTTAACGAACTCGATTCGTAACTTTGTCAAACACTTATGTTGAAAGAGAAAAAGTCCAAAAAGTCTCAAAACTGTAGACGCTATCGTGTTGACAGACGGACAGACTGCCCAGACGATCCTAGTAACTTGCGTTTCACTTAACGGTCGCAAGTTAATAAAGAATAGAATAATCAGCAGAGCCAAATTGTAGATGGGATTATTGTTTTGATGAAATGAAATGACATGAGTTTGATATAAATAGGCATAAATATTGGATCTCGATGTTGCAAGGCATATGTATGTATGTCTATTACATGCTTTCGGACTGATGTGTAAATCGACGTGTTGGGGATTGTACTGAAGAGTGTTAAATGGAAAATGTTGAAGCATATTGGTTGAAATGGATAAATGTCAAAACCAGGCATGAAACCCAAATTGCTTATGTTTTGAATGAAAGATCCAGATTTTCTCCCCAAAAACATATAAAACATGCATGTCATTAAAAAAAATACACCAAGTTCACCTCTTTTTCTACATGCCAGCACATTTTCATCTCACACTTGTTGGGTGAGACTGGGAAATGTCTAGTTTCAACGCATCCATCATCAAATTCCCCTTTCATTCAGAGAGATGTAATTTAGGAATGTTGGTCAATCCCATGTGTGGTGTGCTGTATAACGCATTATGGGTTTGTTTGGAGGATTGGATAAATAAATTAATGATGTAAATGTACCTACCATACATTATCGTTATGATGAATTTGATTGCGTTTGTGTGGATGTGGATGTGACCTTGTCACAGCAAAAAGTCAACAATCAGCACTTCAATCGACTCACTCGTCTGCCTCCCCGCCTGGCTAGGGATGATTTGTACTTAATGGGAATCTAATGTTTGACAATTTTACAAACACAATGAATGATATGTCGACAAATAGCGATGTGAGTGTAGCTGAAATCCCACTTATTATTCTATAAATCAATTCATTTGTGTGATTTTGAAGAATTTGTGTTCCTCAACTTTACATAGGCTGATGATGGGCTTATCCTCATCATCGGTTCTAAATATATATGATTAGTTTTTTACAGGTAGATGCATGTATAAACCATTTTGACTGACTATTTCGCACTAATATTTGTAAGCTGTAACGATACGATATCCAGAAGTGTCAGCTGAATGAATGTTTAAAGGCGAGGTTCAAATGTCAAGGCAGAAAGCGTGTGTCTGCCCATGTATCTACGTGCTAATCTCAACATGCGGGCAAACTTTTGATCCAGCACTTCCTGCTGTGACATTTAATTACATTAAATTATTCAATGGCAAACCCTTCTCCCATCGCCGTTGCAAATGAGAGCCAGCATGCCCTGTCTATTACCATATGGATTAGATTAATTGCTGAGTGGAGGTACCTGACATGGCTTTTGGCTCGTGGCTGCGCTCTTGCTCGTCTTCGTGAAGATGAATTAAAAAGGGATTATCGCAGTAGCATCGTTCTCTAGTGATTAGAGTAAACAGGGCTTTACAAAACAATCCATCTTGCTAAATGCTTATTCATGTTCAAGATTCCAGTTTTTATCTAGTCTCCTTACAGAATATATTGGGGATTTGATAGGATTCCTAATCTCTTGCATGCATCACGACACGACATTCTGGATTTTATGTATCTGTTTTTCACCTTAGAAGATTTCCCAAGTGCTACTGGAGAGCTTTGCGGAGTGAAGTTGTTGAGAAACCCTTCAGATTCTGGAAAAAAATAAATGTATTTATTACTGAGAATGAAGTCAGTCAGCTAGAACATAGCATTTAAATGGTTTTTGCTTGTCTACTCAGTTTCTTTTTGGTTATAGCAATGTGGCAAGTAATGGCATGGGCTATCATACGATTTTCATCTATAGCCCTAAAGTTGTTTGTAGAAGTTTTATTACGGTAGCACAACAGTAAAAAGGTGGGTATGGGGTCCAGTTGGCTGGTGTCGGGAATTTGTATAATATCGGAAGAATCAGTTCATAATTTTGAACGTTTATGAAATCCAAAATACATAATATTACAGGGGGAAACTAGTAACCAGCCCGGCTGCGATCTGTTTTTTATGAAGACACAGCAAATATTAAAAATAGCTTGGGGCTGTACGTGAGCCAAAAGTGTTTTTATTGTGGGTACAGCAGTCCACTCACACTTAATTTAGAGGCTTTTGACTTTCTCGAGTACCGTTTTCAATAATACTCGCTTAATCTTCCACAAGCAGTAAAAAACGGAGGAGGTATTCAAAATGTCGTAATCATTAGGTTGGAGCGCATCTTTATTGATGTTTGTGGTTTGAAAATGTTTATCATTCCGAGACCGTCTTTGTGCTGCTCATGCTTTGGTAGGCAATAGGCCTTTCATTGTTACTTGACTGAGGTTTTTTTTTTGTCAGAAAAAGCTGATATTGTTAAGAATGTTTAAAATGTCATTATTATAGGTATAGATATAAGCCGAGTTATTGCGGCAGCATAGCTTGAGTCTCTTCACGGAGATTTCTCACTGGGATAATATATTTTATGTGTAAATTATTAGCTTGAGGTTATGATTACAGCTCGAATAATAAACAAATAAAAGTATTCCGAAAACAAAAATAATGTTTCTGAATAAGACATTTTGTCATTGGGGTTGTCAGTGTAGAAGTATGAAATTGAAAGAATCCATTATTTACTCTCTACCTTCTTCCTTTTTTGTAAAAGCTGTAATTTTTCTTTGTCCCATTTTCCCCTTTTTTATCTGCTCACCTTAATTTGTCCATGTTTTTGTGGCAGCGGAAGATGTTAAGTTTATTGCTGCAGACAAAGGGTTAGGGGCTATGTAAGGGTGAAGGAAAAATTGAAGATTCAATTTATGTCTGTAATATAGACAGTGTGTCTTATGAGACGTGCGAGAGCTAAATTGCGTATTTTACTTCATCTACGCAATACACGCACCAATAACGAGCGCAGTTTCCTCTTTCATGCGTATTGTTTCTGCATGTTTTAAATCACACTTGAAGAGGATGGAGCATTTCTTAAGGAAATGATGATGCTCAATGGCTTAAACCTGTTTCCCTGTTATCATCATTCCTCTTAAATCGTTAGCTTTGGCTTGAACTCACACTTTGACACATGTAATTGTGTTCAGTTGGAGAAGATAAACTAATTTGAGATGAACTGACTGCAGACTTCTCCCCATTCTCAGTCCAAGAGCCCACACATGAAAGTGATGATAGATGAATGATTTGCTATATCATATTTTTTCCACTTTAAAGGCCATCCTGTTATCGTCATATTTACATACTCCGTACTGAAAGGGGTTGCATTACAACTTGAGCAATTTTTGTGGACCAATTTTTCCTTCTTATCGTTAGTCAGTAGGTGTGTTGCTTGGGATGAATGAATTGGGGTGACAAAATGCTCCTATTTCTACGTAAGGAATAAGGGATCTTGATGATATGATGATGAACTTTAATGTAATCCGTGTAATTCTAATTTTTACGTACTGCATCCTCTCTCTCAAAAAAACGAGATGAAGGAAAGTGTGACAAAGTAGAAATTTGATGAGCCATAAAGAGATTCCAGTTAAGAATTATTACAAAAATGAGTGCTTCCTTTCGTCGTTTCTTTATGCATAAGCTAAACTTGAGAGTTTCAGCTTACTCCTCATGATGTACGAATAAATCACATATCCATGACATAAGATGATCTTCCATACTAGAGAAACCAGTAGGGAGTAAAACATACTATGTTGTAGATCTCCATTTCATTACAGCGACGAAGAAAATGTTCGCACAAAAATCTTGGGATGGCCACGAAAAAATTGTTAAATGTTTTTTTTAGATATGCGTACAAGCGTAGGATATGGTTGTGCAAGAATATGGTGGTGAATTTCATTATGCGAAAAAAAATGTTTGGAGGACGTACGTATCATCATCTCTTCTTGAGTAGGGGAAAAGAAAGGAATCTGCAAGTTAAGACAACCAAACTGGGGTGGCAAGCCAAGCTCGCGTGTGTAAAAATATTTGTGAACCCATGAGAGATTTTTATGGCCTATTATAGCCGTACAGTAGATAGATGTATGTCATGTCGAGTAAATGTAAATAGTCAAAACAAAATAATCTATTTTCCATTTAGCTCTGGTGGCTTGAACCGTGAAGACCCTGCCTGGTCGCACTCGACTCGCTACAGACGTCTTTTCCTTACCTAGATAGATAGCAAAGCGGACAGGAAGATACGAGAGACGTCATCATCGCGATCGCAAAGAGAAAGACTTGAGCGATTCCTCCAAAGTATAATTATCATGGGCTGTGAAGGCTCTCGGTAGTAGTTTGTATGGCTAAGAAGAAAAGCGTAGTGTCGGAATGGTTACATAATTAATTATAAAGAAATCTGTGCTTTGTGCGAGTACTGAGAGTTGGAGTGGGCCATGGTCACATCACTCATTGGATTGGACTTGGCTACCTTCATGAAAGTTTCTGTTTTTCATGCATGTGTATGGACAAAGTTTGCACATTGTGGATAATGTGGATGGACAGAGTTGAG
Organism: Lepidocyrtus paradoxus; assembly: GCA_034696885.1. Taxonomy (NCBI): domain Eukaryota; kingdom Metazoa; phylum Arthropoda; class Collembola; order Entomobryomorpha; family Entomobryidae; genus Lepidocyrtus; species Lepidocyrtus paradoxus. Next base: position 9,591 of record JAQGAH010000294.1, on the reverse strand, counting down.
CAAGCGTTGGGAATATAACTGGGACAAAGTGATGTAATGAGTGAAAGGACAAGATAGGGAAGTTGACCGAATTTTCTCCCTTGTATGAATGTTCCGCGTTCATGCATGACTACCGCTGTTTGGTCCAGGACAATTGAGAGGGAGGGGACTTGTCTCCCCTCCCTTCAGTCAGCCACCAAGACTAGATGGTTTTCCGTCCCCGTCGGTACAAAGTGCAAGTGGTGGAGGAGGAAGAAGAGAAGAACGTTCCAGTGTGGAAGAGCCTGAGGATATCCCTCACGCCAAGCCTGTGCCCCTTCAGCTGAAGTTTTGGAATTGGGGTCAAGGCAGTACCTCCAGATACCTGCAAGGGACTCAAGTCCTCGTTACCCATTTTCCTTACCATGGCCCTTTCAAAGCCAGTGTTCATACCATGCCCCCAGCTGGGCCAGGTGATAGCAGTACTCAGGAAGAACGAGATTCTGAAGCGTATGAGTCAATCGGCGGAGCTTCTTTGGATACGAGTCAAGTATCCTTTCTACCCGCAAGTGTTCAGCAACCGCATTTCTCGTATTATGAGCCGGGGAACAATACGACTAGGAATGGCGACACACCCTCACCGCCAGTCCTACCCGCTATTGGATCTTATTACAGATATCCAAGGCCAGATCTTGATGTTCCAGCTGGTGGCTCTCCAGCGTCTACACTGCCATATGTTTCAGATGCTAGGGAGGCCACCAGATCGCGAGCAACGCCAACTCCCACTGCCGCTATTCCAAGCACTTCGTTCAGTCCATCGTCCTTACCATTTGTTCGTGTAGCTAGTTATAGTCCCACTTCAGCCGATGCCAAAGAAATACGTCGTAGTGATGCTAGTAGTTCACTTCGGTATTCCAGAATTTTTGATCTCACAAGTAGTAATAATGTAAGTAGTGGTAGGGCAGGAGGAAATGGTCGGGGTCATCGGGGTAGTCGACCATCTTCCTCCAGACGAGCAAGGGCTCATGGAGGGAGGGGAAAGCCAAGTTATGATCGGAATCGTCCACATCGTGGCCGTCGAGACTTTCAACCTATTCGAGTGGGCCGTGAGTGGTCGGTTGGGGACAATAGTGTTCAAGAATGTCTTCATCGTTTTGGGATCGACGAGACCTCAATCCTTCGACGGGATCGAAGGGTCAGAGTTACTTGTTGTAGAGAAGATGCGCGATTTATTTATATTTTTTATCGGATTATGTACCTTCTTGGAGCTTTTGAAGAGGTTTGAATATAAATTCGACCATTTTTTACATAAAAATTACATTTATATTCAATAAGGTTTACATAATGATAATGTGACCTTGTGGATCTTGCATTGAAAATTGCCGAAATATTAAATATAAATGCTTTGCATATATCATTAACTGCTTTATGGCTTCAGCTTTGTCAATTTTGACCACCTCCTCCCCTAATGATGACTATGATGATATGTTGGTATATTTTTTTAAAAACAAAATGCTAATTAACTTCTCCCATTCGATTTGAATTTACAGGAACTGCAAACCGAACTAGAAAGTCATGCTGCGACTGTTGCCGCACTGGGTGGATCGGGAAGAGTCGTTGCATCTTCAATGGATAAACATGAAGATGCAGCGGCTCTTGTCAAACGGCTAGATGAGATGAACCAACGTTGGCATAGTTTGAAGCAGCGATCCATGGCCATCCGGTAAGTACATGAGCATTCAATTAAATAGGAGCATTTCGTGGTGAAAGGTGGAAAACAAGAAACGTTACATTGTGTAATAATTATTATAAACTATTTTCTTTAAATTATGAAGGAATCGATTGGAAAGCAATGCAGAGCATTGGCACGCTTTACTTTTATCTCTCCGAGAACTCATCGAATGGGCAATCAGAAAAGACACTGAGCTGACAGCTTTAGGACCTTTAGCAGGAGATGTTATGACTCTGCAAAAACAAATCGTAAGCCCATTTAAAATCAAATCGGTTCAACATTTTGACAAGATGATGCAAATTAGTACTTGCATAGTAGCGAGTGAAAGTACAGAAATTTATGTATTTGTTCTTTGCTTTCAGGATGATCACCGGTCATTTAGAAGGCAGCTTGAAGGGAAGAGGCCTATCGTTGAAACGAATCTAATCAGCGGAAGACAACATGTTGCCAATGAACCTCCAGTATCAGAAGCGAGTGATTCGGAAGGTACAATTACAGTTTATTGTGATCTTTTCCTCAATATTTCTTTACAAGTAAAAAATCTTTTTCAGACTAAGAAAAATGAATTTTCATGTATTGCACAAAAGTACAAAAATAGGGTGGGAAATTGGGAACCCTCTGCATCATGTACATGAAAGGGCATAGGGGAAAATGTTTCGTGATTTAGATGGAAGGGGAGTTTGGAATAATGAAGAATGTCAATTCCAGACTTTCACCGTTTCATTCAGGATAAAGAGTCGTATGGTATTCAATTGTATTTTTATTGTACCTTTCTTGAAAGAAGGCTTCAGTTCCAATCAATACTAGCTAGTGCTGGTAACGAAGTGCTAACTATTACACAAGTTAAGTTAGATTTCTTTATGTTGGAGGAAATTGGGGAAAGTTTTCCAAGAGACGATGATATGACATTTGGGAGAATATTTTTCATCAGCGGTTTTTGTGAAGAAAAATATGAAGATACGTATAGCATGATATCAAACTGCCGTTAAACTTATGTTTAAGAAATAATTAAAGAGCATCGCACATTTAATTTATAAATAATTAACAAGATCTCATAAGATTAACATTGTATTTACCCTGTTTGCAAATTACCACAGGAAAAGATATGGATTCCGAAAGCAGAGGTTACCGTCATGCAGAAATCGCTGCGAGGGAGCTCACCCGAAGCATTCGGCGAGAAGTAACAAAATTGTCAGAAACATGGTTGGCCCTTCTTAGTCGCTCTGATAACTGGCAGATTCGTCTCGAGGAAACGATAACGGTAAATTCAATTTTACGCCTATATGCTCCGCTTTTCCAAATGCTTGTATGTCAAGACTTTGTAAACGTATTTCCTGCTGAGAGGTAGAAGGAGGGGGATGAAGGTTGGCTGGTGACTGGTGAGTGAGATGTTTTCTGGGCTTCTTCCCCCCTCTGATTGTATTATACACAGTTGAATGAATATCATGGAGTGACAGTTTGCTCAAGTAAATTGTTAGGCTACCCCATGGTTTTATTGAGAGAAGAAATTCTTCAACACCCACCTCAATCCCCGTATCCTCAATACTGTTATAATAATACCTTGAAAAATATGTTTTCAGAGAATGAAAACTTTCCAACAAATGCTGGATGACGGATCCGCTCGACTTTCCACAGCCGCTGCCATCAAATCCAGATGGCATACAATAGCTGCAGCAGCGGACAAATCGACACTTCTTGACCAGCTTAAGGTATGATATAATATTGTATCTTGGGAGTTTGATTAAAGTGAAGATGTAAATAAATTCGGACTTTCTAATTTGTAACAGACTTGTCGCGTAATTGTTTGTAAGAATCAGAAAGCATGCATTAATTATCTTGTTTTTATCCCCTTGAACTCCTCCACTCCAGACATTTAGAGAGCATATCAGTTCAACTCAGCGGGCAGTGAATGATATAAATGAGCAGGCAGCTCTGCTTGCCACTACAAATGTCCTTCTTTCACCTGTAAATGTCAGCCGAGTTGATGACTTGAACCAAAGACTGAAGAACCTGCAGCAATGTGCGGAGGAAAAGGAGCATGAGTTGGCAGCAATGAGTGGAGTACAGTCCCTTCCTTCTGTCATTGCCCTTATTCCCCCTTCAAGTAACGCGTCTGTTGAGCCGCCTTGGGAAAGAGCTCTTACCTCGGCTAAAGTGCCTTATTATATTAAGTAAGTTAATTTTTTACTAATTATCATTGATCTTAAGTGATGGTAGAGATTTAGGAATTTGTGCTAATGGGGGTTGATTGTTTTTAAACTTTTAGTCACCAGACGCAATCTACCCAGTGGGACCATCCCCAGATGACCGAACTTTTATCTTCACTAGCAGAATATAATGATGTTCGATTTTCTGCGTATAGAACTGCTTTAAAGCTACGCTCGGTTCAGAAAGCCATAAGATGTAAGTTTTAATGGAGCTCAGTTATTGGCAAAATGCTAAAAAAAAAATTGTGGTTATATGTTTTGCTAATTTATTTATTTAATATTTTCAGTGGAAAAGCTATCCTTGAAAAATGTGATTGAGACATTTGATTCACTGGGACTCCGCGGTCATAATGACAGATTGCTTGATGTTTCGGATATGATATCGACCCTGACAACTCTGTATAGTATTTACGCTGCCCAGCAGCAAGCTCAAATGACAGCTTCAACAGAGCGGAAAGGTGCTTCAACCCAACATCTGTTTGATCCACCAATCAACATACCCTTCGTGACGGACATGGCATTAAACTGGCTGCTAAATGTGTATGATAGTCAGCGGACTGGTCAGATTCGTAACTTATCGTTTAAAGTTGGAACTGTGCTGTTATGCAAAGGCCCAATGGAGGATAAATTCCGATGTATGCATTTATTTAAATATGTGTTTCTTGACATTTCCGAATACTGGAATTGCGTCACTAATCGTTTATCGTTCATTTAGATCTGTTTCGTTTGGTGGCTGACGTCAATAGGCAAGTGGATCAGAGAAAGCTTGGCTTGTTGCTGCATGATTGTATACAGGTAAATTATGCAAGAAACTGATAACTGACCTTGTGACATAAAATATGTTATTTTAATGTTTTCGATCAATTCCGATTCTGTAATGTAATTCTGTATGTAATTTTACTATGCAGATTCCAAGGCAGTTGGGTGAAGTGGCTGCGTTTGGTGGCTCGAATATTGAGCCATCAGTTCGAAGCTGCTTTGAGAAGGCTGGAAGAGATAAAGTTACTATTGAAGTAAGTTGTTAATATTTTTGCTAGTATGTAATACGATTATATTGCTCATGATGTATGGAAATAGATTGGTTGATTATTAACGCGTGATTAAATTCATTTAACAGACTGTCGAATTTTTGGATTGGGTAAAACAAGAACCACAAAGTTTGGTTTGGCTTCCAGTATTACATCGAATTGCAGCTGCAGAAAATGCCAGACATCAAGCAAAATGCAATGTATGCAAACAAGTTCCGATAATTGGTCTAAGGTTAGTGTCAGCTTGAAACCACGATTATAGATGAATCAACTAAAAGAGAGCATTTTGTCTAACATTTTATTTTCACCATTTTTCTAGGTACCGGTGCTTAAAGTGTTTTAATTATGACATGTGTCAGAAATGCTTTTTCAGCGGAAAGAAGGCAAAAAATCATAAGCTAACTCATCCCATGCAGGAATATTGCACAGAGGTAACAATATTGAATTGACCATTGACAATTAGTAATAGCAAAGTTGGTGCAATGAATATGTCATATCACACAAATCATTTTCTCTATTTTATTCATGAAGACAACATCCGGTGAAGATGTACGAGATTTTACTAGAGCCCTTAAGAATAGGTTTAAGTCAAAGCGGTCACTACAAAAGCACAGAAAGTTAGGTTATCTCCCCGTTCAAAGCGTTTTGGAAGGAGACATGTTAGAATCTCCAGCTCCCAGCCCACAGCATTCCTTGTCACCCGACATTCACTCCAGAGTTGATACGTATGCAGCTAGACTAGCAGATGTAGAGATTCGTAATCGTAGCAATTCTACTCCTGATTCGTAAGTACAAAATCTTGTTTTATTGAAAAAAAATCACATGCAACTATGCAAGCGGTGTAAAAAATAATTTTATTTTTCTTTATGCATTGCAGCGAGGATGAACACAGTCTTATCGCTCAATATTGCCAATCGCTAACAAGAGGAGATGGAGTTATTCCAAGAAGTCCCATACAAATTGTCGCTGCAATTGATGCAGAGCAGTCGGAACAGCTAGAGGCAGTGATCAGGGCATTGGAAGAGGAAAATGCTACGCTTCAGGCAGAATTTGAAAGACTAAAACATAAAACACAAGGAAAGGATCATGGTATTTCGATAGATGAACCTAAACTTGAGCCTACAAATGGTACAACCAACGGATCTGTCGGTGCTACAGAAAGGAGTAACTTGGTTGGATCAGGGGATCCAAACGATAGCAATATTTTAGCAGAGGCTAAACTACTACGGCAGCACAAAGGAAGGCTGGAAGCTAGAATGCAAATATTAGAAGATCATAATCGACAATTAGAAGCCCAGCTTCAGAGATTACGACAACTCCTCGATGAGCCGAAACCAAATTCTCCTTCCAAAACTGGGACTCTTCAAAGTAAATCGGTAGTTGCTGCAGATCTTGCTATGGATTCACCTCTCCCACATCGTGCTAATGGTCATTTTGAGAGTCAGCCCACCAGTAAGATACCATTTTCATTTTAAAACATTTGACCATGTGTGATGTAACAATGCAGACAAATAATAATTAACTTTGAATTATCCTTTCAGGCAATTGGCAGCAAGCAACAGCCCAATTCGGTGAAGATGGAAGACCCCCACCTCCCACACCCGGCTACATAGCTGCAACAGCAAGTGTTGAAGACTTGTTAAATAGAGCAGGAGACCTCGGAAAAGCTGTTGGTGACCTTGTTCAAGTAATGACAGACGATGAGCATGAAGATTCGCCTGAACACGACTTCACCAAACGATCTAGTTACGATCGATCGAACCATTAACCTTATTTAATTTGCTGCACATTTCTATGTACTTTTCTTCTTCTTCCTTTCGACACAAAACTGCTATCAAATAAGTTTACAGTGCTTCTCTGCAAAGGTATTTTGATCATTCGTAACTATTATTATAACAACGCACACAACTTTTGAGTTTTTTTTGTTACTTAATTATAAGTACTTACCCACATTAGACAAAGTAATAATAAATAGTAAATGTAAAAGCCACAAACAAACTACGGATTCTTTCTAGATGGTAGAAGAGAGACTTTATGAAAACTGTTACGTGTAAATTCAACAATCTATATTTAACTACTAAGTTTAGCAATGTGAATCAAATGGTTGTGTTTTTGGGATGGAGGCAAACCTGGTAAAATAAACTTGTGTTCAAACCTTTTACTAATAGTAAAGTTTAACTGTACTGCTGTAGTATTATAGAATAATTATATACCTACCTAATGTGTAAACTCGACTCTTATGTTCCTACAATATATATCCTATACCGACAGACAAGCTCGTTTTTCTGTGTGCATCAAATTAACTAAACAAATGGATGAATTGTATTGTACCAGGGAGGATTATCTATCTATTTAGAAAACTGACCTATGAAAACCAAATATATCAAGTTTTGATTTCGTTTCATCCTCTTTCATAAGTTTTTTTTATACCTATAAAATTAGGCCTAACTGCATGGACAAAGCTCTTGATCACGGAGAATGCAAAGAAATAAGTTTACAACTATATATCAGAAACGATAAAAACTATTTAGATTTATTTCTTGACTAATCATCCATCACACATCATTTCATATCTGGTGAGTATATAAAGTATGTACCGCTATTTTTAATGTTGTTACCGATTTCCAATATTTAACTATACTTTGTCCTAAAATAAGCTGAAAAACATGTAAATAGCATTAAAAGCTACTCGTTCGGTATTTGGTATAAATTGATGCTGCATTGTAACTTGTAACGTAACTGTTCCATAGAGAAGAATTGGTGTAATGAGTAGGCAATCAAAAACAAATCTTTAGGCATCGGCATCATCATCACAAACAAAGAATGTTAAGAACTGAAATTTTTTGGTACTATTCATACTACTGATATAATAGATAACACTCCCTTTGTAATTTGACATTGTGACCCAGAGCCCCCTGAACTTTTACTGTTTTCTACGGTGTAATATGGGTTACTATATGTATAGTGGAGTTAGTTCTGGATTGTCATCGATATCACGGACGAAATGTGTTAGCAAAAATTCTGGACTTCCGTAATGAATTTATTGAACATGGAAGGAAGACGTTTAATTAGCTATTGTAGTTTATAGATAACGATGATTAACTCCTAGTAAGTAAGAGAAAGTATATAGGGATTTTATAGATGCTAAAGAGAAAGTAATACTTTACTGAAGCCATTTTAAATGAAACTTAGTTGAGTTAGTTTTACCGCTGGGGATTTTTAATTATTATGTTATTCAGCAAGGATTGATTGAGCGTGATGCTCTGAAACCTTATCATGTGCAATGTCCTTATCATCCAAAGTATTCGTTGGTTTGTGTTATCCTCCTTTAATTAGTTAGTTAATTTTAATGGAAATAAGAATGCTAAATAAGTCTTCCTGTTAGACTCTAAGAAAACTTCCGGTTTGTTTGAGTAAGCATATCATAATAGCCTTATCTTACGTAGTTCTATAATTTCATGAAATGTACTTTTATCAATAGCAAAATCGGTCTAACTAACTTATTGAATGATTTGTTAAGTTTTAAGTACTAAACTGTTTTATCAACCTTTCAAGCTATGAAATGTTTTATGCAATTTGTCATTTTAACTATGTTTAGTTTATTTAGAGGAACAAAGAACACTGAAATCTGAAATACGTATTCTAACAGGGATTTTTAACTACAGGTTATTATGGAACTATGATTGTACTTGGGTATGATCAATCATGTTATTTATTTTTCAATTAAGAGTAAATCAATTTTCTTTATAGCTTTCTTTTTCCAATTAGATAAACAATTGGCGAAAACTGCTCCTGCAGTCAGTAAAAAGCTTCTAAAAGAGAACATAGTATAAGAGTAATCCATAGAGCGCTAATTATAAGCCTAGCTAAATATTCACTACTATATTACTGATTGTGAGAATATTAATACCGTAGCTTGTAGACCAACGTTTTTAGCCAAAGTTAGTCAAGTCGGATTTTATTTAACTTTTGAAATCAATGCGTACAAATGTGTACTGGTTACAAGACAGGTTATCCTAGCTGCTAGACAAATCTGACAATTTTACATCAGATTTCAGTTAACACTTATGTAATTATTATAACCTAATGTATAGGCTCTGCAGCAAATAAACCTATTGCTGCAATATCTTACAAAAGTTTTAAAAAACAAACCGTGTTTTAACCGTTAGTAAAATAAAGTTGACATTTATATAGATCATAATAACATAACACAAATATTTCAAAAACCTTTCATTTCCAAAAAACAAGACCATCATCATACTCAATTTATCCAAAAAAAATCTCAGGCAAGATGCATAGCGTCTTTTTGACAAGCTTTGTTCAACTTTCACAAAGCAAAGCATAGCGATTGCACCCCTCTACCAGAGGGTTGCAAAACTTCAATTTTTGAGGCCGAACACCGAGGGGCCGAGTTCGATTTAGACTCTCGGGCCGAAGACCGAGGGCCGATTAATCTAACTGGAGCGAGACCGAAGGCCGAGGGCCGACGGATCATTTAGTCAGCAAGGCCGACATGGCCGAAACATAGGCCGAACTCCTTTAACTACGTGATTTTTTCAGTTGTATTTTGACAGCGGTGCTTGCATCATATTCCTTAGCTTCATTTTCATTATCAAAATCCATTTTAAGTTCAACGGTTATGTAAAACAACTACTTTTAAGGAGAA
>JAQGAH010000293.1:0-50815 GCA_034696885.1 Lepidocyrtus paradoxus | reverse complement strand
GTTCATGTCAGCGATATTGTCTAAACCTGTAAATACAAAACAAAACATCGATGCATGAATTGACAAATAATTTGGTTCACCAGTTTAGCTTTGTTAGCCTTTGTATTTCAACTCTTTGCACAATTCGACACTTTTTGAGCTTTGCTGATACAAATTTTTCCGCGTTTCATAGCGTCATCATTATATGTATGGCAAAAGTAAACTTTCAACATTTTCATACTTTCTCAAAATTGCTTCAAATGTAACCGATAATTACTCATAAAAAAATTCTACATATCTCGATAAAAAGACTATGAAAATTAATCAATTTTAAAGAAATTTCACTGTTACAATATGCGGTTTAATACAAGTATTTGACAGGCGGACGGACGTCATATGTAAATACAGTGGGATTTTCTCACCTTTTTGAGCTCTACTCGCGTTAAAAAAGCCCATTATGATGGCACCATCAGTTTTCTCAACCAGGGACTGTATGTATTCCGTAACGTCTTTCTGCTTACTAGGATCTTGAGCATATCCATTGGCAAACTGGACTTCCATAGCGGTTGAAAGCACATTGATAAGCATCCACGAAGATTGTGGGGTCTGCCATTTACAAATAAACAACAATTTGTCATTAATAAATACTCATCTTTCATTTTCTATTTTGTAAATGTCAAAAGTTTCGAGTTATTCACCTGGACTAGGAATACTGCAAACTGCCATAAACTTCCATTTTGGAAAGGAGTGAAGGAATCTGAATCAACAACTTCAATATTCGTGAAGTGGTCAGAGTTATAGAGCACTCCTAATTGGAACTCCAACTGTCCTAAATGAACAGCTTTATTATGTAAAGCGTATTTCCAATTGCCCCGCTCACTTCCCCATTCCTGATTTCTCGTTAGCAATGGACTGTTCAATTCAGTACAAATCTGAAAGGATAAGACAAATCCCAAATCAACTTTTAAGCCCTTTTCGAATATGCTAAATATCAGAATGTTACATAATATAACACATATATTTTTCGCAAACCTTTTCCAATGCTTTCACATCACAGACTTCTTGGACAGCTAGCAGTGATAACCTGCATAAAAGTTTAAATTATTTTACTCAATTTGTCTATTAAATGGAAACAGATGTATCATATATGTATCATTCCGTATAATTCGTATTTTCATACCCTTTCTCCAAAATCGTTCGCGTTATGACTTCCATCACACCCGGATTGTTAATCTTGTCTTTGGTGAGCTGTTCCATATTCCAAGTTGCCACTCTCAACGCCGGCGTCTCATTATGTTCAAAATTAAACTCAGACTCGATTACAGGCCTTGCGGTTTTGACTGACATTAAATCATAGATAATCTTCAAATCGGAATTTGGCAAATATTCCCTTCTCGCCGGTTTTGCCTTTGTCAGAACAACTTTGGAACTGTTTGGATTTGGAATAGTAGTAGCCTTGGCTTTAGCCACCACTTCCTCCTCTTGTTGGATCGTTGGGGTTGATAAGCTAATTGGTGGCCTTGATGCAGCTAATCTTGCCACACTTGCGGGCGTTCCCGGGGTAAGATTAGACACGGCTGAATTTCTATCCGAGTCACTTTCATAGGTGGACAGGTACATCTTTACAGCTCCCAGTCTTTTGTAGCTGATCCCAACCCGCTTTAAATCGTCTACACTTTTATAAGCTCCTTTCTTATCCCGATAATTCACTATTCTAGCTGCAAGCGCTTGGTTAAGCCCAGGAATAGTCATAAGGTCAAAAATCGTTGCCGTATTCACATTAATCCGTCTGATCGGGTAGACTGACGGGGCAACGGTTGTGGGGACGGACTCGGCCACGCTTGAAAGGCTTTCAAGGGATGGGGACTTTGAAGATGCCAGACTGAAATATTAGACAAAGAAAATATTCATTTAAGTAAATACGCATCATCCTTCCTCTCTCTTTAAGCTATAAAAAGATTACTTTGGCTGTATTTGTATATTTGGGGTCACTTACCTCATCCCTGGTCGTCTTTTAGAAACACATATTTCCGGTCGAATCAAGTCCAGCTTGGTAGCCCCCATCCCAGAGACCAAAGCCAAATCTTCAATCTTTCTAAAACCTCCTATTATTTGCCGATGATTAACGATATTGCGTGCAACAGCTCTGTGCACACCCGGAAGTGTCATGAGCTCTTCCTCGGTAGCAGTATTTATATTCAACAATTCCACCTGGATAAAAGTAAATAACAACAGAAAAGGGTCATTTTCTACAGTACATTGTCCAGAAACCAGAGCATTTTACGACTACGGACACATGTCGATAACCCCATTCATATTGGATTGGGTAATAAAAGCCAATAAAAAACCCATATTTCTGTAGTTTTATATATGGGTCGAGTGAAAATTGGATAGGGATCCGACTATTAATAAAAGTTTATGTCCGTTCGTTTCCATGAAACATGAAGCGAAATTCATTTCATGGCAATCACTATACTGCGGAGAAAGTTGAAAGCTTTTACCTTCATGTCGTTGTCGTTTATACTGAAGGATGCGCTTATAGAGCCCCTTCTCTTTTTCCATTTTCGATTGAGGAAAATTCTACTCAAGGAAGAGGTTGACTTTCTCTGGTGAAGATATGAGGTAGACTCAAGAGGTGAAGGTACTCTTGGGTTGTTATTGTTGTTGTGACTAGAGCTCAAGTCGTTTTCCGGATCCGGGTGGTGAAGTGGATCTGGGTCGGTGTGTATGATGGATCCATTACTGTTAATGATAATGGATGAACGGGAAGGAAGGCCTCGTCGTGTGCCGTTGTGGCTATTAGTACGATTTCGGGAACTGTGTCCCTGGCCCATTGTAACCATCTGGGGTGAGCCAAGCTCTAGTTGCTGATGGTTGTCGGAGGAGTGTCTTCTCCGTTGGAAGATTCGCGTACCGCCGAGCCGTGCCAAGCGGCGTCTTAGGCCTCCGGGACAAGACAGTTTGATAAGTTGGATTGCAAAGTACTAGTAATCTGTAAATAAAAAATGAAGATATTTCAGTCATTGCACCGGTCTACAAATCTAAAATACAAAGGTTTTATGCGGCTTCATTTCGTATGACTTTCACAGTATGAGACATGCAAACTTTCACTTTCGTAAATTACAAACATATTTGTATTTACCTCACTAACTGTGAAGAATGTATCATTGCTAATGGAATACATTTTGATTTTGTTGGTGCTTTAAATATAATTACGTAATATAAATTGAATTATTGAAATAATAGGGAAATGGAATTTTCCACAGACTTTATTTGAGACTTTTAGCACTTTTAAATTCTCATACCAATATTGGACAATTGAATTTCAAACTTTAAAGTTCGAACTATTAATAAATTTTAAGGAAAATTACTGTGGTAGTATAGGTAAGTTTAATTTTAAATTGCTATATGCATAGCTTCTCTGCATGATGTGAAACTGAGCAATGTACTTGTAAAACTAATTTCCTGGTATAAGCTCTCCATGAAAAGATAATGGGTTATCGGAAAGCTCAGAAAAATTATCAAATTGATAAGAGAATGCGGAAAATCGACCTCTATGAGTGAAAGATAACACTTTGCTTTTACGTCATGATATGATACAAGTTACATTACTACAATGCTGAGCCTATCTCTAATCTGGAAAGGTACAAGTGGTACTGACAAATATGAGTGATCCCATCCAATTTTAGCTTTAAAACCTTCATCAATCCAAATTCCAAATCATAATGATAAACGGCTGGACGAGTGTCAGTTGTCGTTTTAAATTCAATTACAGTAGTTCCCCACTCCACCGCATCACAGGTCTACATAATCCTTGAAAGTGTATTTTAATAATAGCTTCTTTTTAGGATGAATGACTAGACTAGGATCTACTCCTCAAGGTGATAGAGTGAAGGTCATTTATTGTAATAGGCTTTGCAACATTAGGCGTTATGATGGCATAACTATGCCAGTTTATTTCATTTAGCTAAAATTACAAACAGAGAGCGAGAGTGTTGGCGAATGAAGATGCGACATGCGACTTCGTGATGACGAGCCTTCAATATAACGAAGACAAATGAGCAGACCGCATACCTCATACATGTTTCCTTACACTTTTGATGCTTGCATGCAAATCATCATCGGTAATGGAGTGTATAGCGAACTTGAACGATGACATAATCCCGAGCCATTGTCAAACAATTAAAAACTTGTATGTGAGTGGAGTTATATGAAAGATTAAATTATATTGATATGGTCGTATGATATGAGATGTCATCATGCCATATCGATCTTCTGTGAGCTCGTGAGCAAGTTTGCAGGCTATGTGCTGTAATTGTACAAATTGCCCATCAAATTAATACAAAGTTAATAATATTGTATTAATTCATATTCCTCCATGAAATTATGCGTCACAGGTTTCGTACGGGTGTTGCAAGCTTAAAAATCTTCAACCTAATTACTTTGACTTTACCACACACAAGCTGATGTAGGATTTTTTCTTTGTTAATTTGCTAGAACATGTTTTGAATGACAAATTAGTTGCATAAAGTACCATTCAAGCTACTGCAACAAAAGATGGCTGGAAATAAATTCATGTGCTTACATATTTAGGTATTCCAAGAACGACGCAAGTATTGGAGCCACAATCGACAACAGTTTAAACAAAAAAAGTGCAAACTTATTATTTTGGAAAAAAAAAAACATTTGTCTTATTCACAGTACCGGTAAGGTTCCAATTCATGGTCATCCTACCTCACCTAAACTTTAAAACGCGTAAACACGATTGAGATAGTCATATATATTTAGCAGTGAAAATTGCTGGTGCTAATTGGTACAAAACCATTTGCGCTACAGTATGAACTATGAATTAGTAGTATCGTTCCCATTCTGTATCGACGACAAACTGAATCTTATCATCTCAAACCGAAATACGAACGCCCAATCTCGCAAAACTTTGCATCCTCATCACCATCTATTTATTCATACATTACCATCAGTTGGTTTAAAATAGGTCCACAAAGTATCCTTCTGAGACCAACTGCATTATATGCATATAACGGTTCGCCAAGTTTTAACGATCCTTCAACTTGACATTTATTGCTAACAAGGGGCAAGTATAGCGCATAGCATTTCAGAGAAAATGTCAACCTTTCTTTTCATAACCATCCGGTCAAAAACTTGACAAACCTCACATAGTGCCAAAAACATATCCCTAACATGAGCAAAGTATGAATGACCATGATATAGGGACTCGGGTGGCGAAAAGACTGACGTCATTTATAATACGTAAAATGACATTGTGAATGAAATATGTTCATGAGCTTGATATGCAAGCCATGTAAAGTTATTGTTTTTCGTACTTTTTGCAATAATAGACTAAACACTTCAATGAAAGTTAGGCTATTACTATTACTGGCGGCAAGTGTAATATTATTAGACAGAGTTGGCTTGAGATAGTCAAATAAGAATCTCTTAAATATAGAATTGGCATTTCGGATGCTATAATCTCTATTGCAAATCAATTTCGCAAACCTTCCTCCTACTCCTTCCATGTTTGCAAATCCAGCGTTCTAAAAATATAATGCATAGAAGGATAGTGGAAACATATCCATTTTTAGTATTGGTGATTGACTACGTGCTTATTGATATGTTATAATTTGCCTACTGAATAAAATCTTACTATTTTTGACAAGACATTTCATTGACTGCATAAAATAACCCAAGTCAAGACCAAGTACAAGGTAAGTTTTGGGTATTTATTCCCCACCCAGAATAAATTTGCTGTTGTTTCAGAAAGTCAACGGCTAATGACATATTCTAGTCCACAGCAAGGAAACTATAATGGCATTTTCAGTAAAGGACATTTAGGTTTTGTTTTGCATATAAAAGTCATTCCCGAAACTCCAAGGTCAAGACAAAATACGTTGTTGGAGGTGCCGGTGTGGCACGTATCCCTATGTATTGATATATTATACCTAATGTCATGTCATGGTTTTTTTTAACATAAACCAGAACAGGCAGAGTTAAATTTTTCGTTATAGAGTAATTTTCCCCGTCCGTGAAAGTTCTGGACTTGCTTCTCCTCCCATTTATTACATGCAAATAACTTTTGTCTTTACAAGAAAAGTGGACCAGCCTGGTCGTTAAAGTATCTGCGTCATTTCAATGCGGATCGTTAAAAGCGAGAGAAAACCACCCACAAATGCGAGAAACATGTATGTTGCCGCTCTCACGGGAGAATAATAAATGAATGGGTCATTGGTCGTTCCGTGCAAACAAACAAAGTTGTGCCTGTGTGTATAGATTTTATGGATGTATTGCACAATTTTGGTGGTGGTGGTTTGACACGTCAACAATCGCTTTGCCGCACTTTCTCCTCTTGTCGCGTTGGCGTGATTCTAGATACTTTCATTGATGTGGAATATCCAATCCCTATCCCATATCTGAAATCTTTCAAGCCCTGTATCGTATTATGTACACTTTATCATTCCAGGAAGAAAGAAATCCCAAATCGACTTTCTTTTCCAAACATTACCTACCTGGTTTGGCAACAAAAACACAAATTTGAATAACACGTAATGATGCAAAACCTAAACTACTTACTAATGCATAATAACTACAAACAACAAATTATG
The DNA here is from genome assembly GCA_034696885.1 of Lepidocyrtus paradoxus. NCBI lineage: Eukaryota > Metazoa > Arthropoda > Collembola > Entomobryomorpha > Entomobryidae > Lepidocyrtus > Lepidocyrtus paradoxus. Next base: position 44,219 of record JAQGAH010000293.1, on the reverse strand, counting down.
ACAGCGAAGAATGTGTATTAGTCCTCTGCTTTGAAGAAGAATTACGGATGTTGATCAGAAGAATGATTGGGGTTGTTTACAGAGTTGAAAGTAATGGAAACCAGAAGCATTCCATTGGGACATGTTGGAAAACTACTACGACTAAAATTTGTAGGTGGATGAGGGAGGGTAATAGCCCATAACGCATTAATCGACACTACTGTCAAATTTGCTAACGATGGCGTTTCGGTTCATTCCTTTGGATATTCGGCAAATTCCGGGTATGTGTAATACCCGGAAGAGGTACAGCAGTTTAGGCGTCGTGAAAACAAATAAGATATCCAGTTGCAATATTGCACCTCTCCGTTACGAGTCACTCCCACCAACCATATTAACCCAAATAAGCGAAATGTCACTTATGTAATTTTTACTATGAGCAAAAGGTAAACTAAGCATGTTTGCATTGGAATAACTTTACACTGATTGCTTATTCAACAATGCATCGGTCTTCAAGCATGATGATACCTATATAGGTTTGCACTTTGCCCTTTTAGTTTAAAGCTATTTTACGTTACCAACACTTACCAAAATGTATGATAGTGATTGGAGATAATATTTGTTCAGTTGCGTTCTTTGTCCGCTGTGGTAAAAGTAAAAAGTAATTTAGAAAGGACAATATACATACTTAAGTAGTACCAAATATTTACTTTGAGTTAGGACAGAACACATCGACTATTGCCTCCCACTTATAACTATGCTTTTGAGACAAGGATTCTCAGAACCTACCTACCTATATCTACTCCATGTCATGTCAAGAGGAGAGCCAAATAAAAAAGGACTTTGGAATTGAATTGGAGGGGGCTACATTAGTCCATATTGCTCTTAATCTTGCAAAGTATTTGGCACAATGCCTAAAAAGAGATCATTAAGTAATAACAACGAATTGAAAAGCCAATTTTAAACTGAAAACTTTCCTGTCGTCAATACGCTCATCTATTGTTCATTTATACATTCAATGGCTTATCGCATGATGGTAATGACTGGTTCACTCATGAGAAATAATAATGAGAATAAAGTAATCATAATAGACCCATATATCATTCCATTCAAGTATGAGAAAAATCCACAAGCCCTAAACAATTTTCATTGCATTTCAAATTCATTGTAATAAAACTAATTAGAAGTATTATTCATTTTTTATCCATGATACTACAAATTTTATTCTGCACAATAAAATCATGTTCCCCTCAAGCCAATTGTAAGCACCCATGTTTAAACATGAGAAGATTGGATAATTCATCCAGCAAACTAAAAATCTCGTTACGCGTCAAAGCCGAGGCCGAAGAAGTATTTAATCTCCCCATTTAATCCATCAGCTCATACTCAAACTTTTATCAGTAACGGTACATCTATATCTGTTATCGGTAGGTCAATACAATACTTACAATAGGGAACTGAGCCAGTCAGTTACCGCTCCAGCAATACAATTTTTCCATCACACAGTATCATTCAAGTTTCCTCTCCATGAGATAATTTAATTACTAGTTCGGTACATCACTTGTTGAAGAGCTGCACAACTCACAAACTTTAATGAAAAGTTTTGGTATGCATAAATCCTGAGAAATATTCTCTGCAGTCATATTATTATCCAGCCACGTAATACATAATCCAACATAAAGTATCTTGTGAGGGATGCGGAAAATTACTAACTACGCTTACATAAAAAGTATCGAAAATAAAACATGTATTGCATCATTAATCACTCATCTCCTCTTGGAAGACGTAAACGAACAGGCACTACTGTTCCCCCAAAAGATTATTTTAAAACTAAAGAGGCTAACTTAGAAATCTCAAGCATCTCGTCTATTTCACATGTATCCGCTAAACATTTTCAACTTTTTTTTATATTCTTGGATCAGAGTCACATTTTCTGAAGCTCAACGAGGAAAAAAGAATTTATTAAACTTTGCAAAGGACATGAGCAGCCTAGTTTAATCTTTTATCATTATTATTATTTACTCTTATAGATAGGCATATGGATTTTATACTCGGTATCGGATTAATAATAGGAGCTCTCCGCGTGCCGTGCCCAGAATGTTGTATTTTCATCGACTTAACCCAAAATAAAATTTAATGAAAATGAAATAAGCAGAGGATTTTCCCAGGACATTGCCAAGGTCAATAGCAAAGTAAAAGATTGGAAGGAACATGGGCAAAGCACGCGAAATGATGCACATACTGCACTTTTTCCTTCTAATATTGAGATTCCTATCAGATACAATGTGGGGTTTGCGGATCCTCAAAATTATCAAGTGAACGCTGCTATATAGCACTTGACTTCTAGGATTTGCAGAGATCTCACATGAGAGTAGGATTCAGAGTAAATTGACAGTAGGTCGGAGCTTGTGTGGCAGCCAGCCACTCTTGAAAAGTCAGCTAGGCATGTCTCCTCACGGTTATAAAAAACGCTGATGTTTTTTCGGTCTCATATGGTTTTAGCAACGTAGTTTAAAACTATTTCATAATCATGCCATGATTCAACTAACGCCGGTTATTGTACCGAGTGATGGTCGTCGGTGTCGGTTGTGGGACGGCACTTTAGTTGATGTGCTCTATAATTCATGGCTCGTGATATATGGACATGATATAGGTAAATTTATATTTGTAGCAATAAACCAAAAGAGAATCTCTGTGTAGATCTTAATCCCAATTTGTTTTTTACATCTGGGGATCATGATGAGGCTGAGAGGATGGATGCCATAAAAAGCTTATTTTTCATATGCCAAAATAATCCAACGCTTCACTTCCAGAATATGCCACACAGAATACAAACTACGGAGGATTTACTTTCTGCACAAAAGTTACCCCAAAAATATATAAATTTCATGTCATGGTGCTCCAAAGAAATCCCAATTACTCACGTCACTGAAATAAGATCAGGTCTACTTGAGTTATGACAGCATCATCCATGACAAATCCAACCTCATTTGTAAGCAATGCTTTAACCGATATTTGCTCGAAATAGCGAAAAAACCTTCCTTACCAATAAATGTCAATCCCTCAATATGATGAGTTTAAAGCTGAAAAACTGCATTCGCTCAAAATGCAAAGGAAAAAAATGGTTCGATCCAAGTTTGGATTTTCTATCAACTTATTGCACTTGCACAATTGTTCACACTGACTCATTCTCTGGTAGGGATAGCAAATTTCCAATGAAACTCATCAGTACCAAATATCACATATTTGCACCTGTAGCGTGAATGAATACCATCACATATCATCACTACCACACGTTAACAATTGAATTGGTGCAGTTTCTTTTAGTCCACAACGGTATCAGGTATGCATGTAATAATCACTTGTTTGCTTACAAATAATCGTTGCATAAAATTGTTGGCTACCATCTGCCATTCTGTATTCTATTCAATCATTTATACGTGCCCATCTCGTTTTCGCAAAAATTTCATTATCTCTCTGTACGTCTTGGTTTTCATACGTGGGCTATAGGTACATATCTTCTTCCACTTAATGTCTACTGCTTATACAAGGACTACTTAATAAAATTTTAGGATGACGATGATGACATGTCTTTTTCTGATCTGAGGCTGCTCCCTCAACTGATCTCTAAAGGTGGGTGATAGTGATGATGCTAATAATGTGTGTGATGCAAGGCTGCAAATATTTGCAATTTCAACAGGATAACAACAAATAGACGTACTTGTAAGGAAATTACCATACCGTAAATTTTTTTACTGGGGATGATGAAATTATTGAAATCTAGGTAGTTTTAGAACAATTTTTAACTTTGATATAAAAAGTTTCGTTGTTCCTTCCAAGAGAGAGACAAAAAACGTGTCAAATTGCGAATTTCACTATTCAGCACCAAATTAACTAGCACATTGGAGTTGACTGAGTTGATCCCCGTGACTTCCACAGAGGATCAATAGGTTGAAACGAAAGTGAATCTCATCCCAGCACAAAGGATTTATTTACTCTGGGTACAAGTGCACTTTGTTCTGTCTTTAAGTATGTTCCACATTTTTTGCATGATTACAGGCCGATGACGCTGCTGGCTCTATGAAAACTGAATGTTTTGATTATTATATTGAATATGGATCCACCTCCTCCTTTTCCTGATATCACAAAAACAGAAGAACTTTTCAATGTAAAAAAAATCTGAGGCTGTCAATGAAATTTCCCTGTAATCAAACTTCCATCGCTGCACTCCATGAACTATAATAATAATTATCAAGTGAATGAAACAAACCAGGCGCTTGCTTGCACTCTGGATGATACTGACTGTCTCGTTCACGACGAGTGCACGGGCACTAAGGCACAGTTTTTGCCTCGCATGTGAAACCGTGAATAAAGGGGATTCATAAAAAGAAGATGATAGCTTTTTATGATATTATCGAGAGGACGATAATATCATATCATGCAAGTACAATGTTTAGTCCCCCCATATGCATGGGTGTATATTTAGTATTCAAAAAGGCTATTCAATCACTCAGAGACACAAACCGAACATATTTTTTTTTCTCGTATAGGACCGTACCAATAAAAGGATGATATGAAAAGGCAGCAGTTCTGCATGCCATCATCATCATATCATAATCAACTGACGATCCAACCAACTAAACCACACCAAACATAACCTCTGTAATATCCCAACACATTCAATTCAGCCCACTAGTATAATCTTCATGAAGACAAAATTGGTTCTCCACACAATACCACTCTGCTCTAAAGGCACAGCAAACCACAAACATTAGTCAGAGTTTGAAGCAGAGGGAAATCCATTGAAGTAAAAACATGTTTTTATTGTTAGCACAGAGAAACTGGTGATGATATGAAATGATGATCCATCCAGGGAAGAAGTGTTAAATAAGTGCATTCATTTTACGTATTACGTACGGAACCAGTGATGTTGCTTGCCAGATATGATATAGGTAGTTAGATATGATGAGGATACATGAAAGCATACACCAAATAAATCTAATAATAGTGAGCGTTATCGTTATCATGAAAAAGAAGAAAAATAGGATTGTACAAATATCACTTTCTCATAGTTTCCTCGCAGTCCTACCTAATAAAAGTTGGGACAAAATCCTATAATGAAGACAGAGCTTGGCTTTTGTCCATTGTTCTTTGTTGCCTACTCCATCAGGAGATCGTGATATTGGAGTGGACATGAAGGGGAAAAGGGTATGACAACACGTGAGAAGCTTCACGAGCCGTTTCCAGGCCGCCCCAAAAGTGAACTCTATTGGTATGCTATATACACCCTCTATACCTTTTATCCTGTCACCAAACAGCCCTAAAGGAGCATAAAACTTTTAATGTGAGGAATGGATAATGTCTACAAATGGGATTTGTTGGCTTCAAGACTTAAAAAGGGAGTAATATTGATAGAGGAGAAAAATCTATTATCAAACTTGAACCAAGCATCTTAAAGTCCATTTACTAAGAATAAGAAAAAAGACTTCCATCCAAAAGCCTACTTACAACTTGCGGACGGATCCCACATCTCACATCACACAGTCAATGTGTAAACCAACTCACCAACTGACTGACTGACTTGAGTTTTCCTTGCTTCGAGTGAGAAAAATACACGTCTTTGTGTTTACCAGTTTGGCTAGTTATGTGTGACCGTGGACGGATCGTAAAGGAAACAGAGCAATATAAGTTGAGGACTAAACGAATACTGGAAGAATATATATCCTTTATCAAAATGTGATAATACGAGAATAGCATGAGGGCTTCATCAGGGATATATCGTGATGGGAATATGACGCTTCACAAAAACATACTCTAAACACGATGCATGCATAACGCCAACAAAGGGAAACTCTTATGGAAGGAGTCATTTCCAGATTGACTAGTCTGCTTTTTGAATAGAGATGTTGCTCATATTAGTATTTGAGTGCTCGAACGCTGCGCTAGCTATTGCATTGTGCATTGAGCTATAATACTTTTAGCCTCCACCACTTTTTGCTATGTAAATGAAATTATTTGTAGTTACCAGCACTGCATGCCACACACGTATATATTCACTTCCATCCTCGTGTGATAGATTGCATATGAGTATATAGACATACAAAAAAAAGTCATTCAAGCCCAAGGTGAACAGTGCTAATCGTGTGAGCTCTCCACAACACACAAGTTTTGGATGCGAATGCGATGCAATAAGGAACCCTCTAACCCTAATGATAGGCTGTGAGATTGAGATATAGTAATGTAGGTAAAATATAGATTACGAATATTTGGAAACGTAGTAAGCTATATAGGCATTATACATTCCACTTCATTGCTCACCTCTTCCGTCCGCTCAATTGTTGAAACAAAGTCCGTGAGTCCAAAAGGTTACGCTGTCGTTGCGATAAATATATTATGCAGATTAAATGATGATGCTCGATCGACTGACAAAGAGAAAGCCTAACGAGAGAAAAAGCTATACTGATCGAGGCCGTTGTTTAGATTGCTCATATTCTCGTATATAGATTAGTAGGTGGTGGTAATACTAAATACTTATTATATCTATATTGACACATTAGGTATAAGTTATGATGGTTCGAGGCTAAATATAGTAAAATGGATTGTTTTAGGGAGGAAAAATGGGGTATTAAATGTGCAGGATTTGTTTTATCTTGATACATTATATTTATTCTATTTACAGACAAGTAAACAAGTCAGAAAAAGCAATGATAAATTGATAACGGGAAGAGCTGGGAATTGATTAATCATTCATAGAACAAATGGGATTGGGCGTTTCGACTTCTTCCTGTAATCTGCTAATCGCCTATGTGTTTTGATCATGATACTGAAAACCAATTTGTGGTCGGGGGAGACTGAAAACAGGATATGCAATTGAGTGGAAGCCAATGCACATAATGATAATTGCTGTTGATGTCCTTATTTTAACCAGTGTCAATCGCAATGATGTAGTATCACATGATAAAATAGCATTGAAATAGGGAGAACTGTTAGCTTAACCTTATATCATTTTAGGCTATGCAAATACAGTTTATTCCGTCGAATTTCGGACGCGTCCCAATTTTATAAGTAGCTTGCAAGTCAAAATGAGTTTTCAGACATCTTCAATATTTTATCTCATATCAATGTCCGCTCTCTGTAGGAAAGTCTCCCATATTTGTCATTTGTTGAAAGTTGTCGGTGTCTCTGCTCTACTGAAAAGACACCAAAAAACCCAGGAGAAGTTGATGGTACTATCGCTTGCCTCACTCTTGGAGAATAAAGATTGTGACGATGAAAACAGACTTTGTTAAGCAGTGTCTTTGTACTCTTTGATCTTTCATTTGAATTTGGTAAGTCGTCAAATGAAAAGAGGATTAAAATGGGGACATCTTTTATGCCAGATCATGTTTCGCCGTAAATCCAGGACACGACTGTATTTTAATCTATTGGAACTAGGAATAAGTACAGATATTAGGGCCAAAGTAGGAGCATGAAAAGTCAATGTGCGGAATTTGGCTGGTCCATTTTCCAGCATTTGTATGGCAATTGGCAAATGAAATGACACTGTACAATTAAGTAGGACCATTTTGTGCAGACGCACGTAAATAAATGTTGACGAAAGTAACCTACTCGTGGAAGCTGAGATTTAAGCAGAACTTTAAGCTTTGGGGAGTATAAAAATTGCAAAGACGACATCAAGTTAGATAAATGAACGGATTAATTTATTCTATATTTAGTATTCATTGCTAACAACTAACAATAGAGAGACTTTCCATGATAATAGGAAGATAAAGCTATATTATTTAGTATATATTTTTCACACTTGGAATTTTCTTTATATTATACTATTATTGACAATATATCTTTATAATGGAGACTCAAACCAACTACTACAAACTCTCAAAATTGCATAAGAACACATTTAATCTATCCATACAAACTTCCAACTAACATTAGTTAACCAGTATAAAAATAAAATGAACACAAACCATATAAAACACGAAGGAAGAATAATGTTTTCGATAAAATGGCACATGATGAACTTTCATATAATGTCATAAAATCATCATCGGAAACCGTACTTACACATGATACATGATCGACTCACTACTATTTACAAACACAAAGTTAGACATTCAAAATGATTGCCTTATGTAGAGTTATCTAGTTTGAGGAAATCGCCGGAAGTGAGGGAAACGTCGAAAGCCATTTTATTTGTACCAAGCAGACACACATGTGTGGGTCTGTCTCAGAAACTTGATGTACTTTAATACTGGCACTGGTTGTGCTGATTATCATGGTTCATTTCGGTGGAATGTTAAAGCAGAAAAAAGGAATTTGCTAGGATGGAATGAGAATATATGGCGACACTTATTGGGTCATCGTCATTTAATTTTACTTCTTAACCAAACCACAGTAAAGCCATCGTCAAAACACGTTTCATTATTCCTTTTCTTGTCCACCCCGTTGCAAACTCCTCCAGTATTACATTTGTCTGGTATCACGGCTCGCAGCAAGGAAAATTTTGTGGATTACGTCCAGTACGTAAAATATCATAGCCAGAAAGCCAAAAACCTAAGGAAAATTAAACAAGAGAGAAAGTTTTCATATATAGGCATGTTTTCCATTTCATAACACTTTCTCAAAGACTAGGCCACTCCATCACACCAAAAGTATGTTACATTTTGCTTATTTTTGTAAGTTATAATTCCTACCGAAGAGGCAATGAATATCCCTTCGTGTATTTTGTCAGAATGAGGCCATCCTTTTCAGAATCTTATGGTTATGTTTCATGTAGCAACGAGAATACAGGTATTAATTTACTTATAACCTCACACAATGATTTTTCGGGAGTTATTAACAACACTTTCTTATCACGTGTATTCACAGAAAAATATCATTTATTTAATTAAGTAATTTTGAATTCTTCATTCGAAAACTATGACATATCAACACTTTTAAACTTATACCAAGTTTCCTTTCATCAGTAATAACATTGTTGCAATTTACGTTATTCTTTACATCATTTCGCAATAACTGAACTACATCTGCAGCTGAAGATCAAAGTCCCTCGGGCTATTTATTTCATCGATGTCCTGCGCCACGAGCAACACATAGGAAGGTTAGTTAAAATCAAGACAGTCAGGATTTGCTACAAATCATGTACTCTAACAAGTATGCTACAAACAATAAACCCAATTAAGGAGAGGGATTTTGGATTTAGGTTGGTACCAAATTATTACATGAAATGTTCATCCAACGGGTAAGGCCACGCGTTTAAATTTTTGCAACCGAAAGCAGTTGCTAACTGAACAAATTCCAGCATTTTGGATTGTTTTTCCCATTTTCTTCAATGATTACTGTCTTTAACTCAATCAGGTTGTTAATGTGATTGGCATAAATCCGATCTTTGAAATAGTCCGGCAGAAAGAAGTCCGGGCTTGTCAAATCCGGCCAACTCATATTGATTTACTGTTGTTGGGCGATTGTTTTCATCTTCAAAAAGAAGAAACCAATCACCCGAAAATTTCCCACTGTAAACCACAGCTATTTTTTGGCTGAAGAAGTTTCTTTCTGATGCTCCGAGGATTGGCCGATAGGAAAAAATCTGCTTCATATGACACCCAGAAAGTTTCCAAAAAATGTTGGATTTTTTTCAGTTAGCAACTGCTTTCGGTTGCAAAAATTTAAACGCGTGGCCTTACCATCCCATTGCCCCCTTTTAGCTTGGTTTTATAGTTTTTAGCATACTTGTTAGAGTACATGATTCATTGCAAATTCTTACTTTCTCGGTTTTTAATAACCTCCCTGTACACAATCTGAACTTTAATCTAATTGAGGTTACCCTGCCCTCTTCTCAGCTTGTCGCCTGGTCAATATCTTGTGGACCTCACGTAAATGCCTATCCCTGGATCCCTTAGTTCTGAAATCTACAAAATAAAACATGATCAGTATCACTAAGAAAATCATTCTATACTGTTCAATATTTCGGATCCCCAATATAAACGCACATACCTTTTCCACAATGACAGCATTGCGAGGGGTCGGTTTTCATATGCTGTACTTCAATGTGGCGTTTCAATCCAACTTTCAGCTTAAAATCTGGAACACGTAAATGACCAATAATTAATCTACATTTTTTGTACAACCATACATTTATTTCTCTTTTTTCCTGCTGATCAGAGCAATTACTTTTTGAGCAGTGTGGACACACGAATTCTTTACTTGTGTCATGGAATGATTTGACGTGCGCAGACAGAAGCTTCTCGGACCTAAAACCTGTGATATACGAAACAGTTAAAACCTTCACACACATTCTTCAAAAGGTTTGTTATTCTTAAATCTCATCAATTTTGTTTTTACCTTTATCACACTGCATACAGCTGAACTGATGGGGGGCTTCATGCTGCGTTCGAATATGCCTTTTCAGGTAAGCCATTTCTGCGAAAGCTAATAGAACAAGTAACATAATTGCAATTAACCAGGTCCTACCTAACTGCTTATAGCTCACTGCTGAAATCCGCATGTTGTCATACCTTTCGTGCAGTGTGGACAGATCACAGGATCATTTACTTCATGTTTTACCCGAGTATGCCTAGTTAATGCCCCCTTGGAATTTAAACCTGCAACAATCAAATTAGTGACATGGTATATTTCGTCCTCATCATGATTCTTCGACTCAACACATGCTAACCTACCTTTACCGCAATGCTGACATACAAACAGACCGTTTGTCCCATGTTTCAGTTTCATGTGCACTAAGAGAGAGACTGATGTTTTGTAGTCTGTAGCATTCAAAGGAATCATTATCAATTCAGCAACATTACCATGTTTTATTTTTTAAGAACCTTGCAAAATCGCACTCACCCTTCCCGCACTGCTTGCAAAATACACGATCAGTCGCCTCATGGACGTTTTTAATGTGCAAAGACAAATTAGTTTTGTTTTTGAAGTCTGCAATATTTCCAAAAATTACAATTAGATTACCTAATCAAACGGTTGTTATACAATTTAAAGTTTCATTGTCCAACACACCTTTACCACATTTATTGCAGATTAAGCGGTCGTTTGTTACATGGACCCTTCGAACGTGTCCCGCAACGTGTTTCTTAGTTTTAAATTCTGCAATAGCACAAACAATAATACAACTTTACTCCTCGGGTTTTCATTGGCGCTAATATTACAGGTTTATATTTTGTTCTTATTTGCAACCTAAACGTCATATGAAGAATGACTTCGTAAGAAACCTGTAATATCAAAGTTCGTTGTTTGTTGAGTCTCGCATATTTTTGCTCTCATCAAATCTCAGTTATTTTTGACGGAAATGCTTCTGATAAAAACAGACGATTTAATGGAAAAGTTTCAGCTAAGTTGATCAAGAATTCACGTACAGTACATTTCATTTCAAATAGCCCATCAAACAGAAGTTCCATTATAATAATAAAATGAGGAGCATTTCCGCTAACACTGGCTGACATTTGAGGGCGACAACATGTGAGATCTACGAAGTAACCAACTTTGATATATTCACATGCTATTAATGTGTTCATTATTGCAAAAAAAAATTTACTCCATCAAAATGTAAACGTACTTTTGTCGCATTGAGGGCATTTCACTGGGGCAGTCGTTGGATGAGCATCTCTCTTATGATAGTTTAGAAGTACGCGCGTAGTAAAAACTTTGACAAATCAAACAACTACAATCTTAATTTCAGCTCAATCATTTTTCAAAATTTATAGATTTAAACAGGTTCATAACTTTAATTACCTTTGTCACATGGTATGCACTTGAAAGGGTGAACACTTTTCTTGTGATACACAAGAGCTTCCAATGATGGAAATGATTCGCTGCATTCCCTTTTCCCAGCAATTACACAATTAGTTAAAACATTACAAGCTTTTCAGTTTTGCATTTTTCACAATGAAAGGTTTCGACTTACATGCATATCATACATATCTGCGGCTGACTACGTGTAACCATACGAGTCGGCTTCTGGCTTGCTGGTGGACACCAATACGCCCCCTATGCATTGGAAAAAAAGTTCATTTATGAAATAAAGTTGGTTCATTTAAATTGTACTAGTGTTTTGCAATGCATCAAAGATTTAATGATCTACTTTAGCTGTTGCAATATCACCGGCGAATTTAAAGTTTTTCTGCGTAGTACCAATTTCATACGACTTAAGTGGTACACATTGTTTCGTGTTCGGATCAAACACAATTTGGTATTTAAAGGTGTTCACTGCTCTCCAAAATCCTGCTTCAAATTCAGAATCCACCGATGTATTTGTTGACTTGCGGATAATCTTGACAAACTATGACATGGGTACAAACAAGAGCAGTTTTGCATTTTTTTGGTCCTGATTCTCGCAAATTACAACGCATATATTTCTTCACATACCTTTCTAAATTCAAACTTCCCGTTGAAATCTTGGTAAACTTTTCTTGCCTTTGATAGTCCAAACCAGTACACCCCCCTTGGAAAGTAATCACAGCCCATTGCAATGCACACGGCTCTGAATTTCTCCAAATCGAAAGGTGCATCCCACGCGACTCCAAACTTATCCGCGTCGAACCATTTCCCAGTTGATCCTTTCATTTTGAATAAAATCTACACCAACAAAACATTAATCATTGTTTTTACTCGAGTTGCTATCTTCTTGTGTGTATTTTTCATGTAGAATTAACTATTTCTACAGATTTTGCTATTACCCACTTCCTAGAATTCTCCATCAATCTAAAATTTTATACATATACATGGATCGTGTTACCTTTGGACAACCATAAACAATCAGGTCGCTATCCTCCGTAATAACAAAATCCGCCAATCCATTCGCTATCATATAAGCAATTTGAGCGTCAGCTTCATAGGGCGCCTTCACATATGAAAATCCGTACTTTTTGCACATCTGCGTGAACAAATAATATTGATTGTGACAATTGAGTCATTTTAATTAAGCATCCATGGATTACACGTAATTGCCTACTCACGTCCTCAACTTCTTGCATATACTTCTTCATCCTGCTTGAACTACGTGACCAATTGACTTCCACCACATCCTCGCCATCAAGTCCTTCTTCCACCAACAGTTTTCGTCTTGACATTCTCCTGTGAAATAATAATTAATGATATGCTATAACTCTCAACATCTACGTTGAATTAATATTTGTTTTGAATTTTAATGACTTTTTTACCAACCGTTTGTCATTTACTTCTGATTTTGCCTCCAACTCATCCCCATCGAAAACAATAATTGGTGTCACATCGAATTGTCGTAGAATCATCAGATTATTCATAACATACTGCTGTTTTCCAACTGCCAATCCTGCAAACGTTCAAATGCAACTCATTACTTTGGGCTAGAGAAATACGTATTATCCTACGAACAAATATCTAGCACCCATTTCCGCTTACATAACAAAATCCAACTATATCGCCCTGTACTTACTTATTACCAATTAAATCAATCTACTGTTATTATAAGAAACAAAATTTAGTCATTTTCATATCATCATCATGCTGCAAGATTTTAACTTTTCTTAATAGGTTATTCATTTTTTCTTTTACTCCCTACACTGACGGTTTTCAACCATTTCAAGACACGATTTCTCCTTCGCCTTACAACAGGCTCCAACTTTTATTCTCAAAGCATTTTCATAGTATACATACCTCTGTACAGCCAGATGGAGACATCGACGACTGCCACCTGTCCTGCCAAACTGCTTAGGTTGCATGACACCATCGCTGGTTCCAACGTTGGAAGAATTCCTTTAATCCCCATAGTAGACTGTTTATTCGAAATCCCCTGCGGATTCAAGTACAGGTCGTCGTTATTAATTTTTTTCACATTTAATACCTCACCCACCACAAACTGCAACCGATTTAGATTAGTTCACCGCATTTCATTTGCTGTTACAACTCATAGACCTCAACTTCTTATACCTTTTTCGTTTTTTTTAGTATAACCGGAGCCAGAGCACAAAAAATCTACGTTTTAAATAATTTTTATAGACAAATAAAATATTCGCAACTACGTTTACTTCTACTACATCAATGAAAAAGTCACGGCTTGCTTAGGCCGTTTCCAAACATGAGGAATGGATCAGACAATGTTTGATGGGAGTTGGTTTTTTTCCTTTTCGTTAAATTTGTCTACTCAAGTTTACGCATTCTTCAAACAAAACTAAATCGCATTTTAATCGCTCGGTTAAACTCTCAAAGAAATATTCCAATTTCTTATGTAATATGCATGTCTCATTGTAATATATTATTCTCACCTAGTCTACATTCCTCGTGTTCTCTTTGAGTAAATAAGAAACAACAAAGAACTTGCCCCAGAAGGCAAGCCTATGTTTAAAAACTAAGAAAATATTAACAATTACTTTAATTACTATTTAATTAATAAGGGATGAACTGAATACTGTAGAGGGTTGAAAGTCTAAGGACTGAATGAGTCCATGGGTGCTGAAACTTGTTAAATATTTGTAGAAGCTTCTCGATCTCCGCTAAGTATGCTCCATCACTGTGGAGTTTAGTCGAGCAAACCAATCAACATAGTCTCACTATAGATTCATGTTGTTTTCAACAAAGGGCGTTCCATGCATACGTACTCCGACAGCACCCTTTGTTCACTCAAACGTTTTCGTCTCATACGCGCGTGTGTTTTTAGGGCAATTTGAGACAGGCGCTTTGGGCCCATCACAGTCATTTCAATACAAAACCCGTCTATTCCTCACCTTTGCTTACATACGTTTAAACACTTCTAATACCTGCTAATACCCATGTAACGAAAGGAATTTTTGCCAGAGCCCGTTTTATTTTTAAAAACATAATTCGGAAATTACAACTGGTATGTTTGCATAGAACTAAGTAGGGTGTAAATCAAATCTTTATAATGTTTGACATAATCCAAAAAAGTCAGCTTTCTACCTAAGTTAATCAAACATTGAAAAACAAAACTTTCGGATTTTTTTTTGCTTGCATTGCTTTATTGCTCATTACCGATTACGCACTACAAATCATGTAGTTATATGCATCAGCTTACAATACAATGAATGCCGAAATATATTTTTTTAAACTTTTAATTCATTAAATTCTGTATCAGATATGCTCGTACAATGATTTAACATGTAATTACTCGATTACATAATTGATGCTAGTCGTGCTAATCTCATAGTATCTGTCGTATTATTTTGTTAAGTTGCAATTTTTCATTCACAAACCGTTTTTTTCAAAGTACGACATTATCCACATTACCGAATTCCATCCCTAGCTTTATCTTTCTTTGCTATACAATTGAAAGCAACTGTTCAACTAGCATCATAACACAAAACCAACAGTATTATGGTAAGCTTTTCTTTAGAAGATTCCAACCCAATCACCAACTGTGTTGAAAATTGTGTGCTCCTTATACAAACCATAGCTCGACCTTAAATTCATTTAAATAAGTAGGCTGAAATTCACATATTCTCATAGACATAATTTCCAATAAGCTTTCTTTTTGCTCGACGATTGAAGTAAATTGAAAAATTAAGTTGGAAATCCAGCCTGCCAAGAACATAACCTTTACTAATTGCCGGTGCTTTCTTATCGTTTTACCACAAGTCCCGGTTGCAAAGAGAACATCAATAAGCCCTACTGTGCTACGTCATGAATCCATGTCCAACGACATGAAAGGACTCATCATAGGTATAATATAATTTAAGAAGCGTTCCATTAGCTTTAGGTTTTTTCGTACTACAAGGCTAACGATATATTGAGTTCGTTATCACCAACGAAGAAGTATTTGTTCACCATTAACAACCACGCTGGCTTCATGCTTGAGACAACAAAGCCAACCGATCTATGCTAATTGGTTTTTTGTACAAGGAAGCCACCATCTGATATTTTTTAGTGCATGTATGGACATGATTGGCTCTCCCACTGGATAAGCAAGGTGTATATCATGTCTCTGTGCATAGAATGAGAGCATGTTTTATGGGATGGGATACCTGCGCATGTGGAATCAAGGTGTATCCATACTTGCTGCCTATCCCTCTCATGTTGTGCACACTCGACTCACTTACTCCTCCTTCCAAATTTTGTTTTCATTGCTTTCATGGACTAGCCAGATGACGGATCGTCATTATTCTTCATGCTCCTCAAGCAAACTTTTAATTAAATTTAAATCGTAATTAGTGATTCTTGAATAATTCTTTTGACCTCCAATGACCATTTTCAGTCTGCTCTTTATTGTACAGTGTTTTTTTGTTGAATATTTTACCCGTTATATTTACAAATAACAAAATATTACGGTAACCTCCTATAAATATCCATTAGGAGGATGGGGGATCAGATATACCCTGGTGTCTATCTGACACGATTGGACTCAAAGTTGACGGCTGGATTTTTAATTGCAAGCATTAACAAATTCATCCAAGCATGTAAGTAATTATGTTGTAAATTGTTTTAAGTAAGGGAGTTGTTATGTAGGTAGTAATTACGTTGAATATGGCTTATTTTAAATAGAAGCAAAGTAAAACTTTGCAAAGGTCAAACGTGCGGAATAATAATGTTAAGATTGCAGTTAATGATAAGACGGAAGAGAAAATTATGTCCTGAAGGATAGGTTTATGAAGTAGATCTTGAATAATTTTATTGTTTCCAGATGGTGCAGAGTCAGCAATAGAAAAAGGGGGACTGAAGGTGGAGCTTTTGAAAAACGGGGAGCATTGTAGCACCAACGCGGTTGTCAAAGGCATTCAACTGCCCTTTGATGAAATACGTCGTGTCTTCAAGGCCCGATTTCTTGCAAATCGTCCAATCTTCCTATCTGATGTGGTAAGTTCAAGCAAAATAAAACATTTACGGATTAAGTGCAAAATTTAAAATCATAAGGCGACACTTTCAGATAAAATCTTATAATACAACTACATAAGCAGGCCTGCATATTACCGTTTGTTATGTCTCGTTTTTACTTTTTAACAAATCGTCTTACCTATGAAAACAAAATTCATTTACTAAGGCTGTAAAAAACAATCACAAGTGAACGTAGAAAAGGTTTTCAAAATGTGTTTTAATTTTAATGAAAGAGTTAATAATAGTTTAGAATCCTCTGTACGACCATTTTCGCGAATCTTTATGATACAAATTCTGGAAAACTCATTTCTTAAATCCACTATGGCAAAATTGAAAATTTCATTAATGGGACGAGGCAACTTGGATAGCAAAGTGATGCAACGGAGGTTCTGCACTGATCAAAGCATGTACAAATAAAAAATACAAACAAATAAGAGGCGTTGCACTGCAAATGCAGGTTCATTAAACAATTGTATGTTTTAACGGATGGTTCATTTAGGATTTTGGTGTGCAGCGAAGCGCAAGTGGCATGTTTGATAACCACGTAGACAACAAGTTCCGATTGCAATTAAAGGAAGGACAGGGCTTTCTCCAGGACACACTCAAGCTACTAATGGATGATTTTGTCAAGAATATTCTCGGAGGGGATGGCAGCATGAGCCATACAATCGCACTGGTGGAGGAGAAACGAAATCTCAACGTTAACATGCTTTGGCGTGTTCCTGGTTTTCTGAAATTCACCGTAAATGAAAAACTGACGGGGAATTTGAAAGGCACCGTGCTGGAGTTTATGACTTCTTTGGATAGAATGCAGGCACTTTGTAAGTTTTCTTTCCTTTACTCATAATTCTTTGCTTTCACCTCATTCTTAGTATGAAGTATTCAATTATTGTTCGTCCTAATAGAGGAAAATGTAGCAAATGTTATTCTTTCATTTAAAAAGGACACTTTTCCTTTAACACACATATAACAGTGCAACGATTAGTAAAAATCCATTCAAAACTTGAAATGTCTTTACGAGATTGTTCATGAATGTGGAGATTTTTATGTAGATTTTTAAAACACAACCAACAAAGCAAATGTACTATAGCGCTAACCTTCAGATACGGTTAGGATGGATAGGGCGGATTTTTAGATCGTCAAGAGTGGCAACATGAATTGGGTTATAATATAATTTATGTTGATTATTGCAGATTACTTAAACGGCAACAAGAACTTTAGTAGACGCGGTGTGAGATTTGAGACTCCCCTTCCAACAATAACGGAGCCTGGTAAAGGGTTAGGTGGAGACGGACAAAGTCTTGTGAATGTAGAAGGTAGGCGCTTTAAAATCTAATGCAAACGATTTAATGATGCTCGCCTTTCCGATGACACTTCGTAATTTGAAATGTTTCTTGATGCATAGATTATATGAAGAGGTTGGGTTACGTCCCATTTGCTGCTTTGCGGGAGGACATGTTCAACATGGAGAAAGTCTTGAAAAACTGGAAGTCTAGATGCATGTTTTGCTCCCATTACTACACTCTGAAGGGAATTAGCCCAAACTTTTATTGGATTGCAGGGACGTGCGCTTGTAAACCAGATTAGTAAGTTGGTTCTTTGCTTCTTCTCGTCATTGATTTTCATTACAAAACATTACAAGGCACATGTCGCCGATCATTCAAGTCATACATGAATTGTCCCTCTTTTAAAAAAATAGCACATCGTATAGCTGGCCAGGAGAAGATTTTTTCCGGCTAACCCTTGCATCCACTTTTCAACGCCGTCATGAAGGCTTTCAGACGTCCAGTGACCGGTATTATGAGCCACTTATTCTTCTCATCAAAGGACTTACACCTCTATACTCTTCCGCTGATGAATTTCGACACTCTGCATATGCTGCAGAGAGGCTGGAAGTGCAAGAACAGAAACGGTTCATGGCTGCAAAGTTCCAACTCGGCCAGGTGCGTTCAGAGACTCTAGTTGTGGAGAAGAAGGAAGTTGAGCATTTTATCAACGTGGAACTATGGACCGACACAACTGGACTTTGGAGACCAGACGGAACTCCAGCCATCCAGAAATTGAAGCTAATCCCCAAGGTATTGACAATACACCGACATTTATACCTTCCCCCTTGCATGTACAAATAGACAAGCCAAACAAAAGATTTTAATCATGCGTCATTTGTGTCCGTAAAACTGCTTTTTTCATGCCCGGAAACACATATTTTTAAAGCTAATAATAACGTTTCATGTAACAAAAACCACACGCATCCAGAGCATAAATTGGTGATAGTTAAAAATTGTATGGGGAAAAGTTGGCATGCAAATCATTTCAAAACAATCCATTTTTTATATAGATATTTGTGAGGGATGGATGCTCGTCTTTGTGGGAAATTGAGAAGCAATTAAGCAGATCAGTCGAGGGTAAAGTGCAACGAATATGGAAGGATAAGAAAGAGTCAGTAGTGGAGGTGACCATGTGGGTAGAGAAAAAATTTAAACCGGCACTTGAAGATTGTTTCTACATGATACCAATCCCTGCCTCAGGCAACATCAATTCACTAGTTAACGCCCAAAGAGACTGGAAGGCGTTTCTCGATTTTCGCCATTTTGTCACTCCTAGACAAGTTGGAAACATGATTGGCTTTTCCAACTTTCCATCGGACTACATAAGCGGACTGGAGAACAACCAGAAAGCCTGCAAGATGACCGTAGAGCTTGAGAGAAATTGGATTTTGGATGCAAAATTTGCAGGTGGTCTAACCAATATTTACTTTGGAGTGGAAATGGACCTTTGGAAGAAGAGATTTTCCTGTGTTGTTGTTGATACAAAGTTAAAAGATGGAGATGCATCCAGGGTCATTATGATAGTTTACTTTAAGACCAAGAAAGACTATGCTTTTCCAGTGAATGTTCAGTTTAGCCTCTACATGTGGATGGGTTATAAGGCTGATAGTAAATACCCACAGTATTTATCGGGAAGGCTATTCAACATTGAACCCCCAAAGGAAGAAAATCCTTCTGCACAAGACTCTACCGGCTATGACAAAGACGGCGCGCCGAATCAACTTCCGCATGCGGATATTAAAACAAAAACAGCAAAGGCGACCGCTTTTCAATCACCTAGTACTGCAAATTGCCAGAATGAAGAGGACAAAGAGATGAAGAAGGACACATTGTTGAATGAAGATTCAACTATTTTCAAAAGTATAAAGGAGTGTCCGTTTAATTATCATGGAGCGGACATGCGAGATTTTCTTTTGTATGCCTCCGTTGCAAATGTTAGCCACGTGCCACCGCCTTCATCCATCAATATTCCACCGAATGAGAACTTGAAATTTCAGAATTATCTCAATCCGTCTCAAGCTGAAGCTGTGCGTGGAATGTTGACCAATTACATCCACTCAACGGAAGGACCACCTGGTAAAAGATTTTTCCACATGTAGTACATTAGAGTTTTAAAGAACACTTATGAAACCTTTGCACATAAACTATGTAAAACAATTTATTCGTAAACGAGGAAATGCAAATTTATGATTGGGGTTACATCATGTCATACTATTTTTCAAATATAGGTTGCGGAAAATCTTACACTTGTTGTACTGGAATTTTGGAACTTCATAGAAGAAGCTCATCAGGTGGGATGATTGTCTGCGTTGCTCAAACCAACTTGGCGGCTCAAGTATTAATGGAGACTCTAGAAAAGGTTATGGAAACAACCAATTATCCACTCGTTGTCCGTAGAATGATGTCTCATAGCCGAGAAGATGTTGTTCCTGCGGATATGGAGGACAAATACATCCACTCTGCTATCAGAGCACATGAAAAGTTCACTGGTGACACAAAGATCCAGGAAATCATGAAAAGTAAGACACCAACAGTATCCTTGTTTCATGCATTCTTGATTTTAGGTTTGAGTCATAAACAGGAAGAATAACTGGTCAAGTTTGCCCATTAATGACTAATTCGTATCCCTTTCCTTGCTTTGCCATGATCCATTAGTGAAACGTGAAAACGTAAGGGCTCTCGTTCCTGATTCAGACCTTGACTATTTGGAACTTAAAACCAGTGTTATCCGTCAACTTATCCTTGCAACGACGGATGTTCTCATATGTACAATTGGGGCGGCAAACGATTACCGTTTGGAATCGTATTGTAAAGCTAAAGGAACGGCACAACTCGAGGGGATTTTCATGGATGAAGCCAATCTTGTCACTGTTGGGGCCACTCGTTCTCTACTTGGACTTAATCCAAAGAAGTTTTGGATGCTGGGCGACTACAACCAGCTTACCGCCTGTTTTAATAACAGAAGTGCATTGATGGCAGGAGCTCCCACTTGCTGGATGCAGATGCTAACTGCAACGTAAGTTTTATTTTCTTCCAGCTTCTCCAACGCAACCGGCATCCATTTTTATTTCTTATTCTGAACTACTTTAACCTGAAATTTATTGTTTTAATTACCGTGAGCGTGATTTTGATTTGCTTTTCTGTAGGGATTATGGTAAAAATGTATCACCAATGACAAAGCTGATTGAACAATATCGCTTCCCACAAGGCATATGCAAAGTTGTCTCAGAATGGTGTTATGGAAAGAGATTAAAGTGCTCAGAAAGTGTCCTGCAACGCCCCAGTCTTCCGTTTACATCCGCTTTCTATGATGAATTCCCCCAAATGAAGAAAACTGACATTCTTCGAGTGACATATGACGTCAGCAAAGCCAACAAAGGCAGGGACCAGAAGGTGATTAAAAACACGCTTACGCCATAAACTACCAAATAAAAGAACGCATATTACTGCTGCTAGTTTAGAATTATCGTCATGATCATTTAAAATACTAAATACATTTTATCTGTTAATCTGAATGCAGGTTGATGGATCCTATTTCAATCAAAAGGAATGTTAGATTGTTGTCCAGCTCATTGAGAAATTAATCCGAGGGGAAGTGCAGGAAGACAAGATCACAGTACTGTCCATGTACCAGGCACAGGTGAAAAAACTGGTGTCAATTATCAATAAGGATTATCCTGTAAGTTTTGAATACTTTTGCTACATCTTACAAGATTATTATTTTGAAACATTGCTCAACGAAAACAAGGTCAGAAAGTTAAAATAATTTGTTTGCGTTTGGTTTTCTCCTTATTTAGAAAATCTCAATCTGTACCTCGGATTGCTTCGAAGGAAGGCAGGCTTCTGTTATTATCGTGAGTATGGTGCGAGCAAATCCTGACAACCACATTGGGTTCCTGCGTGAAATCAACCGGACTAATGTCGGAATTTCAAGGGCAATGAACTACCTCTTCTTTGTGTCACATGAAAAGACATTCATCAAATCAAAAATACCTGATGTTAAAAGACTATATGACATTATGGACTCTTGTCTCGTTGACGTGTTGAAGATGTAATGTCAAATTGGTGCCTTATATATAATCATGATTATAATTAACTCTTTTTTACATGGCTACTTCACTATTGTACTTTTCCTGATGAACCTTTCCATTCTTGTAGTGAAACATGTAGCAGTGTGAATTTTCGTACATATTACTAATATATTTATTAATAGAAAACAATATATGAATTTATATTATATTCTACTTATTCTTACTTTAAATAAAAACAAGATTAAATCAATAATACTACTCATATAACTTTTTGTGTCTTTTTTTGACTTTTGTAATCTATAGACACTACAAATTTTGCCAACGAATCTTCCTAACGACAAGTTTAAACATCCTCATTTCATAATCAAGCATCAATTAGCACGTCTAACCCACACAAATCGGAGAAAGTAGAAAAAAAATTTTTTTTCATTGGAATTTTTGCCAGAGCCCGTAAATATTTAAAAATTAATATTGGCTGACTGAGTCAGCCAATATTACTAACTGAGGTGTCATTCGATAGATCTATTCAAGATCTATCAGAATCAATTATGAAAAATTCCGGGCACCTTATAGTTTGGCTTTAATAAATAATACAGTGTTATTATTACCCATTTTTTAGGGATTACCATCATATCGATCAAAACATTAGCTAATCTATAAAATTCCCGGAACTTTTAATGATTGATTCTGATAGACCTCGAGTAGATCTATCTAATAAAACCTCAGTTAGTAATATTAGCTGACTCAGTCAGCCAATATTAATTTTTAAATATTTACGGGCTCTGGCAAAAATTCCAATGAAAAAAAAATTGTTTTCTACTTTCTCCGATTTGTGTGGGTTAGACGTGCTAATTGATGCTTGATTATGAAATGGGGATGTTTGTGCTACAAAATCACATTATTTGATATGAAAATGTAAGGTGGTAAAGGTACTTTTAGAGGGTTGCAAATGTGATGTAGTCAATACACATGACGAATTATAAATGCACGAGTAGTTGTTAGAAATATGAATAATGGGGAAAATCTGAGTTGAGCCAAACAAATACAAAAAATAATAACTGATATTGATAATGCATAAGAAGACGTACTGCTAATTATTATTATGAGAAGTAAAGTGGAAGAAAAAAAGATAAACGGTTTGGTCTAAGTTGAAAATACTATCACGTAATGTTTTAATTTTAAATTCTTCAAGAAAATATTACAATAAAAGATTTTGATACCAGTGGAAAATGTACACGATTGAGATTTAGAAAATGTTTGAGCTATTGTTTTTCACAATTTAAATTTGGTTTATTTGTATTTGTTTCTTTGTGGGTCCTAGGTTTGGATCTGTGAGCAGTTATTATAGGGGGTTGGTTTGAATCAATCCGACTCGGTGTATTGATTGGGGTCCTCGCATGCTGCTCCAGCATTGTCCTCATCCTCCGCATCGCTTTCACTTTCAGAGCCAGGTTCAACAGAGACAAGTCCTCGTTGTATCTGCGATCTAATCAACTCTCTTGCGCGTTGTTGTGCCCGGGCTCTTTCATCTGCGCGACGTTTGTATCGATTTTGATCTTCCTCTTGTCGTAATTCGTCATATTCCTCAGGGGCAGGAATAGGTTTCTTGACAATGCATGGAATTTTTTTTGGTGCCTTTCCAGTGTGACCTCCAACAGATTCAAGGGGGTAGAACCTCTTACCATCATCTTCAGAAGACGTTCCAGATGACGCATTCCGTCCATAGCACCAACTTCCATCAGGCCATACCTTTTTATAGCGACGAATTGGGCACTTTTTTGAATCCCTCATGTGCCTTGTGGCAGCGGATGCTTTCCAAAAGAATTTTGTGCACGGCTTGCGACAGGTGTACTTGATTCGCTCATCAACTGGCTTGTGCGTGATCCTATGTTTGTTCAACGCATCTTTACTCGTGCAAATGCTAAAGAAAACAAATGCAAGTAATCGTTAAGATAAGCCATGATTGGTAGTTATGAAGGGAATGAATACGATGAATTTAATTAAATGCTAAACAATTTCTTACAGGGGGCAATCAGGACATGGAAATTCTCTTAGCTTCAGACAAGAGCGTATGTGGTTGTCGTAAGTGTACTTTTTAGAAAAGTACTGCTTACAATACGGACAAATCCAGCTGTTTTGACGAGGTCTTCCCCGTCCTCGTGCCTCGTCAGTGTCAAGATTGGCCTTTGCAAGGTTCTCCGCTGCACGCATGCAGGCGTCATACCGTTTTCTCTCTGCAGTGTTGGCAGTAAAAGCTAGAGGTGGTGGTAAAACCCATGCTTTCCTTTCTGCGTCACGTGGGCGTGGCTCTTTCTTAGGTCTCCCACTTGAGGGTGGAGGAGTTGTATCGGAAGAAGGGTCAGCAACAGTAGGATTACGGCGTGAACGGGTGGAACGCCCAGCAGGAAGAGGGATTGGTGCGGTGGAAGGACCAGCGACAGCAGGAGGAGGATGAGATCTGGTGGAAGGACCGGCAACAGCAGGAGAAGGGCGAGATCTGGTGGAAGGACCGGACACAAAAGAACCTGAAGATGTAGCACTTGATTCAGATCTTTCTTCACCTCGTTTGGAACATTTGGGCGATTTCCTATACCCGGAAGATGTTGCGGGGGTGCTTTTAGGTTTTCGTGGAGATCGACGTGGTGGAGGTGGAAGAAACTGTTCTTCTTCTTCGTCAGTATCATCCTCTTCCTCAAAAACCAGAACACGGGGTTGCTGCTTGCGAGTCCTCACTTGGGGACGTCGTAATGAGCTAAAAGCCACCTCTTCTTCATCCTCCTCCTCATCCTCTTCCTCTTCACAAACTAGCACATGAGGGGATGGAGGCCTTCGTCTACTTCCAGATCCAGTTGAGTGCCCACATGGAGTTGACAAGGATTCAGCTTCATCAACATACATATACATTGCAGGATCCCGTGGCGTTGGTGGTCGAGAACCAAAAGTGGTAGGAGTCCTCAGTTTAATGGTAAAAGTTTCAAATTCGTCAGTTTCCATGTCAGTGTTGTAGTCTCCTGGACTGCCACGTCCTGGAGTACGAGGCAGTGTTGGACAGGGCGATGAACGTGTCTGAGGGGAAGAAGGTGATCTAGCTGATGGTGGTGTTTGTGGGGACGCCATCGCTCTAGAAGATGAAGGTGCTCTAGGTGATGTCGTTGGTGTAGGTTCCTGAGGTGATCGTGGTGTTCCAGCAGAAGGCGGCCGGGATGTAGGAGAACGTGGTGTGGGAGGACAAGATGTAGGTGAACGAGGTGAAGGAGTGCGAGGGGTAGGGGTTCCAATACTTTGCGTTGGTAAGCTTGTTCCTCCACAATCTTCCTCAACTGGGGACGAACGAGCAGCAGGTGTTGATTTTGGAGGAGTCTTGCGCATTGCTCGCTTTAATGGCTGTGACTGAGTTGGAGTCCCTGGGGAAATAGGTAATGTTCGTTTCGGGACCTGGGAATATGTAATGGCTCCTCTTGTAGGACCCCGATTACCCATCATCATTGTAAACTGCTCCATTACTGCTGGTGGTAATGGAGGTGGGATGATTTTGAAGGAACCAGAGTCAAAGGTTAGGTTAAGTTGTGGTGATGTTGTTCCAAGTCGCCCTGATGAAGTAATTGTTGGGGTCCCAGGGGTGACAGATAAGGAGATCAGTTGAGAAGCAGCTGAAGAAGAGCATGGATCTGAAGATGGTGGGACAGGCTTGATGGAAAAAAGGGGTATTGATGCTGGAGGTTGAGATGCAATTTGAAGCTGTTGTTGTTTTCCTCTTGTTCTTAGGGCAATTGCTTGGGAGGTATTCGGAGAAAGGGACTGCGGCGGTTTAACTTTTTTAACCCTCTTCTTTTTAGCTGGAAGTGTTCTTGTTGAATATGCACGTTGTTCTCGTTCTGCTTCGAGCCGACAATCTGGATTTGCAACATCCCGTTCTTGTTCTTCATTTTGCCAGGATCTGTACCAAGTATCGGTCCTAGCAAAATGGTCATTCCACGCCTTATCTTCTGCCTTTGTGTTTCGGCGGCATGGCTTGTAGTCATGAGGATGAGGGTATAGCTCAGCTGGGACAAGATCGACATAACGACGAGCAGGTGGCATCGTTCCAACAGGACGCACCGGTGAAGGTAGTGGTCGTTCTGGTTTCTTAACAGGCCTCTCTTCCAACACTTTGAACACATCGGGGCAGGTAAGATGGTCGAGGCATCTGCATTTCTTTAAATTGTGACAAGGAAAACAAAATGAGCATAAAAATCTAACGCTTTATATTGAGACCAAACAGAAGCCAATTGAGATGTGGTTGTGTTTTAATTTTGCCTACCATAACGCCCAAACGACGGTATTGGCAGCCGTAATCGTACGTTATGGACATACGAGGGGGAATTGGCTTGAGTGCATAGATAGCCATACGAATTTCTTTGCCAACAAGCATTGGAAACAGTCCTGCATTTGGGGAATGAGAATGCTGCATGAATCTTGAAAAGTTTCCCCTCTCCGTCGGCTCCACAACAATGGCTGATCTCCCCGGTGCAGCTTTTATTAAATCCATGTTATACTTTGATTTTCCGTCATGAGGATTTCCCTTTTTTGTGTACAGACGCCCCTGATATTCTGTGATTAGTTCACCCTGTAGAATATTCTCAGCAGCCTCCACTCCGAAACCAGCTTCAGCGTAAGAGATGAGACGCATTTGCTTCCAGTCCCGGTTAGCCAAGCTATAAGAAAAAATACAAAGTCAAGTGGGTGTGGCAGCCATTACAGATGTGCATAATCGAATTTAAATGTATGCATTGTTGAAAAAGCTTAAAAAGTACCCTTGATTACGACATTGAGAGGTGGTGCCGCCACATCCTTTTCCACATTCCACATTATGCTGCCTGTTGATGCAGTTGTTATTGAAACATGTACGGCTGTTTGGATCATCGATCGGATCGCAGGAGCAAGCAAGCGGTTGATGATGTTCAGAAACAAATGCTTCTATCAGACGGCGAACCTGAGGGGCATCGTCACCATCTATTACATCTTTAAAGCACAAAAAAGCAATGTAACGACTAGATATAAATATGCAAGAAAGTATTACATTAAATCAATCGTGAAGCATGGCCAAAACATCTTTATTACATAAATTGTCTTAGTAAATACAACGATCACTCACTTTCAGTGATTGGATCAAATCCAATCATCCTTATCAGCCGCGCACGAGAGAGCTTTGGTTTCCTGGGATTATGCTTGTAGGCATTTTTCTCGAACTGTTCCAACGGCATACCAAGAAAAAATCGGGATAAGGTCACGGTCAAGGTTTGTAACGTTGATTGGGTAAATGAAAAGGGAATAATTGAATGGGAAACTAATAAAATATTGCTAATAACTGGGTAATGGAAAAGTTGTGGAATACGTGATACTAGTGACGGTATTTAAGTAATTGAACAATTAGGATTGATTAGTTAAAGAGGAAAAGTTAATGGGGAAGGGACAAAAATTATACTGAAATCCTGGGTTTGGCCCACAATTGGATAGAAAAGCAAAATGAAAATATGAGGAAAATCTTGTCGTTAGCACTTTCAAGTAAGCAAACGAACGGTGTATGTTGTCTTTGACGGTATAAGAACAGCTGTTTCAATAGCAACCACTTTGCGATGCCGTCGACTTTGCATTCTCCAGCTCATCTGCATGAATCCAGTGTGATGCAAAACCTGCACGCAGAGTTGCGTGCGTGGAAGTTGGCCTAGCAGATAAGGTTGTCTATTTTATCGAGCTTCATCGTAGTGCATGCACAAGCCAAAAGTAATTTAAAAGAGACATGCATTTTCAGAAAAGAAATAAATACAAATAAAAAGGTTATAATTTATTGGTTGAACACAATACTCCTATGTTTAAAGTCACCTTACCATGAATGCTTCTCATATGAACAGTAACTGGAATTGGAATAAATTTTGAATTCTTGTAAAAAACAGATGAAATGATGCAAAACCCAACACACAAAATTTGGAACAAAGGCTTATTTACGCAATCAGGTAATTCCATTATGGAGTAATTTAAAGCCATGAGTTTATAAAAAGGCAACCAATCCAGACGAAAATGCTTATATGTCACTTTTCGCTTCTGTACCGAATTATGTTTTGAAATGTTAAGTCACCATGATTAATCAAAGACAAATACTTGATGCTGGAATGGCTGGCTGATAAATGGAACAAAAACCGTTCAATACAAAAATGCTCAATTATTAAGAAAACACTTAGGACCAGGACAGAATTATCCAACTCATGAAAATGTAATGTAACACGACACAAGAACTGAATTGAAGTTTATGAATATTGAATGTTTTATTTATTTATTGCGACATTGATAGGGCGTTACATGACTTAGGTTTTGCTACAAACATAACAAAATAGGATATTGGTTTATCATCTAGCGTAATAGTTTGTTAAGAAGAAAATTGATGACTACTGGTTTTGTGCAGTTGTGTCAGTGGATGGCTTGCGCTTGATTTTGCTCAATGGAATACTGACGACAGGCGGCTGGTTAGGAAGTGGGTTTGGATCACGTGCCTCGTTAGTAGTAGAAGGTTCATGGTCCTTGAGTGTCCCTTGTGGTATGAGGCGATGCTTGTCTGTTGCTTCATTTTCCGCGATCTGAGCTTGCGAATGAATAAAAACATCGGGACACTCAACGAGGTCATTGCAACTGCATACCTGAAAGCATAAAATGTTTAAATGAGATTCAGCATTGCTATGAATTTCACATATGAAAATAGCTGAATATTTGAATGCATACACTAACATCAATCCCAAGGTTTCGAAAACCCACACCATAATTAAAGGTTATTTCTGCGCCAGGTACAATTGGTTTCAGCGCAAAGATTCCGTGGCGAAACTCCGATCCAACACGCTTAGTGACAGCTTGTGCGTTGGGCGAATGGCTGTGACTGAGGTACCTGGAGATGTTACCCTTCTTGAAGGCCTCCACAACTACAGAGCTTTCATCATCATTATTTCTCTTTTCAGCAATTCCACAGGTGTAATGACTTGACCCAAGGTAAGGATTTCCCATCAGCTCGTAGATCACACCAAGGTACTCGCAAATAAACTCGCCCGCAGCAATGTACTCGTTGGCGATAACTCCGAACCCAGCAGCTCCTCGTGGAACAAGCCTCATCTTTTTAACAATTCCTCTCGAAATACTGCACATGAAATATAAAAAGTTTTGCATCAATAGTAAACGGATCTTTGAAACACTTGAAAGAAAAATTGAAACGAAACAAACGAACATAATGGAAAATGTCAACTTACCCTCTGTTTTGACATGACCCATCCCCATTGTCGCAAGACTCCAAGCATTCCGTTCCATTCATCTTATTCCCGCAGTTGGTGAAGCATTTCTTCCCATACTTTACTTTGCATTTACACGGACGTGGCTTGCCGCTCATTTGCCCCAACTTCCTTTTCAACAAATTGCGACCTTCCGGAAGTGCTGGGTCATGGACATCTATCGAAAGCAAACCAAAATAAAAGCCCCAATGGATCATGTTAAATGAAATGTCAAAGGTTATTAACTAAAAACTACTACGGATTAAAAGATGGTAATATTCAAATTGTACTGACTCTTCTCTATTAAGTCAAATCCAAGTAACCGTTGGAACCGCCCTGTGGTCATCCTGCTCTTAATCCGTGCAGGACTACTCAGTAACAAATCAATTTCACACTGATTCATTTCTTCAGAAATGCAGAAAACGACGACTCACTTTAAAAAGAATTTCGAAACTTGCGACGCAGTTTTTAATAATCAGTTTTCGAAGACTTTAAAACAAGAAAAATATAAACAACTACAGACGACAACACTTTGGCTAATCAGACCTTCAATTCACTGAACAAGAATTAAATCAGGCTACTCGGTTGAATACCTGTCTTACCTAGACACGGAGCGACTGATGAACATATGATGACTGTTTAGTGCTTAAAGTCGACAAACATGACTACTTGAAAGAGTGCTTATTCTTTTCTTATAAAAAACAAAGGATGGACTTTTGGCATTGAAAAATGGGGCAATATGAAACAAAAGGTTTTAGCGCGTTTCTGGTTATGCACCCAACATTGCATCAAACACAATATAATCATGCATGGATCAAACAGCCCCTTTTTTTGCTTTACAACCTTAAATTTATCTTCCATTTCTGGTTTCCTCCAGAACACGCAACGTAACTAAAAAATTAAAGTTGCGTTGTACTGTCAGCAAACTTTGTAGCTCATGCATCTCCATTTCATAATCCGGCATCATGCTACATGTGCAATCCACAAAAATCGGAGAAAATAAAAAAATATTTTTTCATATGATTTTTTGCCAGAGCCCGTAAATATTTTAAAATTAATATCGGCTGACTTTGTCAGCCGATTTCATTACATGAGGTGTCACTCCATAGATCTACTCAAGATCTATCAGAATCAGTCATTATATGTTCCGAAAACTTTATAGTGTGGCGGTAATAAATAATGAAATGTTGTTGTTACCTCTTTCTTCAGGATTACCAACATATCGTTCAAGGTATTAGCCAAGCAATTGCGTTGCGGACACATATAATGACTGATTCTGATAGATCTTGAGTAGATCTATGGAGTGACACCTCATGTAATAAAATCGGCTGACAAAGTCAGCCGATATTAATTTTAAAATATTTACGGGCTCTGGCGAATATTGAATTTAAAAAAATTTCTTTTTATTTTCTCCGATTTTTGTGGATTGCACATGTAGCATGATGCCGGATTATGAAATGGAGATGCATGAGCTACAAAATTATGTTTCATTTAGAAAAATTAGGCAACAGGAAGTGAAGGAATTATGACTTTACGCAAATTTCTATCATGAATCGTCTGCCGTAAGTACTAATCAGTCGGAATAATATTTATGGGAAATAACTAAAGGTTTCGGAAACGCAATAGGTCGGCTAGAATGTTTATCTACATGTTAGTAAACTCTCAAAAGGGGCGACACAACATTGTTTGCAATGGCTAGCCTATCGCGTTTCCGAAGTTGTGTACAACTGGTTCTGCTGAACTTGGGCATGACGTTGTGAATAATTGTGCATGAACGACTACCCGTAGACAAATCTTATTTAGGTCCGTGGTTATAATACAAAACGGGATTTGGATTGATTTATGAGCGGACAAGTGCGACGAGTATGTTTAACATGAGAATGGAAAGATTCATTCAGTTTAGGTGGACTGAAATTTTCTAATAAGAGAAGACATGACTATGTTGTTAGTATAATAAAGGAAATTGTACAATGTAAAGCATAAAGATGAGTCCACGAATAGTTCATTTATTCGAATAAAAGTAGCAAATTGTGGAAATATGAAAATATGAAAAGAATACTTTTTAGTACATCGTTTAAACTAACAACAAGAATAAATAAAAATTCAATCAGGCTGTGTGAGTTCTGCATCTTCAGAATCTGCAGAATCTTCCATGTCCTCGTCTCCTTCTTCCATGTCCTCATAAGTACTACTTTTGGGGTCTTTTTCGGAATCTTCTCCTTCTTTCATTTCGTCATCAGTACTAAAGTCGGGGTCTTCTTCGTAATCTTGTCCTTGTTCGATGTACTCTTCACCGGTGGACGTTTTACAAGTACTGTTGGGTATCTGCAGCTGTTGGAATATCGCAAGAGCTGTTTCTGGATTGGTGGGCACTTTCGATTGTGCATTTTGTTCGGTGCGCTTTTGATTTTTTACTATGTTTTGATAGTATTTATCGAAATTTTTTGCTGCTTTTTTCTCAAAGTAGGCTTGCTTAGCAGCCAGTAGTTCCTTTCGCGTTTTCACGTCATCGCTACCTTTGATTTTCCGCAAACCAGGATAATACTCCAACGTTTCGCGTTGTGTACAATCCTCGTATACATACAAAAGTTTTGAATGGTCTTCTAATGAGCTGCTACGCTTAGCCTTCCTGGATTTAGAAGGTTTAAGGGATGTGGGTATATAACACTCGGGAGGGATGGCATGATGAGCAATATCCTTGTGTGTTTCCATTTCCTCTTCATCATCTGCAACTTTTTTACATTCTCCTCCATAGTTGCAAATAATTTTTCCCTCGGCATTGGTATATTGTACGCATCTCCGACGAACGTTTATCGCACAGCTCATTTCCATGATGACACCTGCTGCCGCACGCCTGTCATACTGAACGTCCCTCAAATCAAAGCACGGGTCATGAACCTAAACGAAAAAACGAATATACACTTTCTTTCTCGCAACATGCTTAATAAAGCGTAATATATTTGAAAGTGCAAAGTTTATGCAAACACACCTTGAATCTTTTATGATCGAGCCTCTGGGGATAACCGATGGTGATGACTGAATCCTTCAAAATATCCAGTTTGGCAACCACAACAAGTCTAACGTGACCATTTACAAACCACTGCTCCATTTTGCAGTTTGGATCAAAGCAATGTGGGATGTAACGACTCTCATTGCCGTATAGGTCACAGTTCATATAAAAGGTTTGCTTGGAATTGTACGTCCGGATAGGATAACAGTAGGGTTGATTTAGAAGAATCCTTCCTGGGGTTATAATGCCGGTGTACTCGATGAGTAGGGTCCCTTTAGGTATAGCAGCAGATGTATACAAGCAGTAGTAATAACCCTGCCTTGACCCTATGTGTAAGCACTCGAGGAATTCCTTCCTTTGGATCCTACATATATTCAACAATTTGCAAGAAAATAAACCAAAATGCTTAACATGATTGAAAATAGTAATTGAATTTAATATATACGTAAAAAAAGCACATAAAGTGACCTTTGATTTTGGCATTGGGGACCGCAGCTTGCCAAGCATTCAATGCGTTTTTGGCGAAGCGAGCACTTGTCGTGGCAGGTCAATCCATCTTGTGAAGGTTGGCAGTTGCATGGAACAGGATGGCCATTACTTCGAAGAAGCTTAAAGTGTTTTGTGATACCCTTCTTCAAGGTTTTGAAAGTACTTGTCTCCTCTCCATTTGATTCGGAAAATGCCGCAAGTTGAGCCAATGAAAAAGGGGCGTAGACTATTGACTGCTGCTTTGCCTGAATAGCGCTGAGGGGAGGGGCAAAGGGAACAAGTGCAGCTGAAGATGTGCTTGGTTGCGGTTCCAGCTCAGACGAAACAGGTTCTGGGTCAGTGGTTGGAACAGAACTTGGCAACGTAGACGTAGCGTTCTCGGAGATGCATTTTATTGCCTTGAGAGGCTCATCAGGTGGATAAAAATCTAATAAAAAGAAAGCCAACCCGACACATTATTTAATTGTTTAAGAATGCTGCTGTGAATGAGTATTTACGATCAAGGGTCACACTAATACGGATTTAGGTTGCAAGATAACTTTTATTTCAGTGTACTTACTGTCATCTGAATGAATGTAACCCAAGTACTGCATGACCCACTTGTCGTAGAAGTTAGGATCATCTTTATCTGGATCGTGGTTAGGTCGTTGCGACATCGTTGGTTGACCAAAGTAAATTTTTAGCAGCAAATAATAACACTAAAGTAAAACTACAATTGCGCAACTAAAACTAAGAAAATATTCAAAACCGACCAAAATTACAGATAAATGTACACACACTTGATGCTTTTTAAAATTTCAGATGATAGGAACTAAAATTTTTTACAAACACTATCATTTGAACAGATTGGGCAATGACGAGTGGTGACAGCACAGTGCAGCAGTGAATGGGGATATTTTTTTTCATGAAAAGGATACAATTGAATATGGTGCTTCTCTGTAGTGCATCAATGGGGCAAAATGATGCAACATTTACGCGATGAATTTTCATATAGGCAACGTTCAAGTTATCAAGAACAAAGGATGCATTGCCTTGATTAACCAATCACAAAGGAGCAAAAAACGTTGGTTAGGATGCTTGGCGATCTGTTTCATGTCATGAAGCCCTCAACAATACTACTGCAAGTCATGTCATCAATTACGACCCCCAGAATAACAGAAGCACATAAAACTGGAAAGCGCATTTGTCATCCTAATGTTTTCTTTCTGCTTTGGTTACCGAGTGAGGATAAGATTTTGGAAGGCTAAAACACTATCATATATATAAGCCAGCTAATGAGGCGGACAACAAGAAACCATAGATTTAAACAATGCTGTAGCGTAAGAATCCATGTATTTTATGCAATACTGTGGCGTAAGAAAGCATGGTAAAAATACATGCAAAATTGAGTCGAGTTTTACGCTACAGCATGGTAAAAAATAAATGTAAAACTGAGTCGAGTTTCACGCTACAGCATGGTAAAAAATACATGCAAAACTGAGTTGAGTTTTATGAAAATAAACATATTTTCGAATTTTACAAATGTTTTTGCAATTTTAGAATCCTCTCATTCGTATTAGATGTTCTAATGATCGTTTTGTAAACCGGTAGGATGTAGGGTAGAGCAGACTGTAAAAGGCGATTTGAAATCGTACACCCAAGAGTTTAAAAGGATGATGATAGCGTTACGTGGAGGAAAATGAGGAGAGAGTTGGTAGAGGGAGAATTTCTAGATTTGCTCGCCTTTGCGAGAAACGCAGGCTCCTAGTAATGAAATAATGATGATTAGTTGGGACCAACATTTCAGTATCAACGCAGGTATATATTAATGTAATTGCTTTTTTGTGTGAAAGCTTCAAAGTATTTTAAAAGGGTGATTTTAGATTCGTCCAAAATACGATTATATAGAATAAAATCAAACGCAAAAGTCAAAGTCAAAGTAAAATCAAAAAAAAGGCAAACACGATGGCTTGTGCTCACAGCGTATGTTTTATTACTGTGGTTTTCCTGTAACCTTAATCGTTCATGCATTGTTTAAATGGTTCAAGGTTCATTTGCGCAGGTAAATTGGTTTCGCCCATACTGCATGCGGTCGCAGGTTTGTATAACTCTGAATAACTAATTACAAACTGTAAGTTTATGAAAATGTAAGTATTTTTTTGCCAGAGCCCGTATATTCAATGAAAATAAAAGTCGGACTGTGGGGTTGTGAACAAAAAAAGATGCAATTTAATGCGTTCCGACAGTCGCGTTTTGTATTAGAACACTTGAGTTTTTATCGCAGCAGGAGATATGAATTGAAAAGAGTGAAAAGGTTTTTGAAAATAACTGTCGATTGATTTGCTGGAATGAAATGACTTGTTTCTTAATTGTATAGTAATCTTATGTTATAGCAAAAAAGAACGCGAAATTATTAGGCAATGGTTGAAGCAGTTTTTGTTTTCAATGATAATTTTTGTGGATTTATTCATGTAAAACAATTGCATGAAACATCGGCATTAGCAATTTTTTGATGGGAATGAAATAGTGTTGGTGACAGTTCAGTCAAATTGGAGGTTATGGAGTAATAGTTCATCAGTCAGAATCTAATGGGGATGGAACCCTGGTTGGTTTGATTTGTTCCTGAATACGTTTTCCCACAGCTCGTTTTTGTGCTGCAGTCTTTTTAGTGGAAGCTTCTGCCTGTTGTCGTTCTTGTATAGCTCGACGCTGTCCCATGGTGAGACGGCCCTGCACTGGAACTCCACGAGAAGGCGCAGGTTCACGTAGTTGGAGCCTTTCCCTCTCGATTTGTTGACGTTCCGCTTCGCGTTCGACTGCTTCTTGTCTTCGTTGTTTTAAGGCCGTCACTCTCCTTAATTCATGCTCACGTTCAGCTGCTTCCTCCGAATTGGCATGTTCAGCATCGCAAAGACGAGCTCGCACATCCACGTTGTGGCGTCCTTCCTCATGTTTTAAAGCACGATAGTACTCAAGTGTTTCCATCTGATGGGCTGGCCTGCGTTTGAAAATGTCGTCAGCATCTACAGAGCAATCGGGAATGTCCAGCTCAGCAAGGTGACGACGCTGTCGATGAGCTTCACGATCCTCCTTTGTGTTGTAGACTTTTTTGCAGTAGCCATAGCCGCATGGGAATTCTTCGCTTTCTTCTGTATCTGAAGCTGGATTTCGGAGATCTGGACATGGACCGCCAACTTTTGTCTCTCTTGTGTCATATTTCTTCCTGATTTCTAACTCAACTCCCGCTTGTGCATCAGGATGTGTAGGTTTTGACTAAAGGTAAAAAAGGATATTGGAAATTAGCATTTGTATGATTTGTAGGTAATTTTTTTCATTAACTTTAATGTATGTTTAAAGTGAACTTGAATACCTTGTATTTGTTCTTCTCGCAGTGCTGATCTCGCTGAGGGTAGTCGATCGTGAGAACTGCTTCAGCCGGAATATCCTCCAAAGCGACGACAACAAGTCGAACATGCCCATTCACAACCCATTCTTGTATTTCACAATATGGCGCTCCAGAATGCTTCAGGTACCTGCTTTCATTCCCAAGTTTGTCACAATCCAAATATTTGTCCCGATTGCCCCGGTACTTGAGAATCGGATATGCAAATGGTTGGTTGAGATCCAGAGTGCCACACTTTACCTTCCCAACGTACTCAATAATCATGGTGTTTTTTGGAATGACAGCAGACGTAAACAAGCAGTCAAAGTAGGTGCGCTGTGAGCCAAGGTGTAGGCACTCCATAAAATCATGTTTCTGGATCCTGTGGAGATATCAATTTAAATGTATGAATGAGCAATTTCTATGTAACGCGTCTTTCACAAAAGCATGGGATATGGGACAAGTATTGCTTTGGGTTGTACCGTTGGTTTTGGCAGTCGGGTCCGCAATCTTCGGAACACTCCACTCTTTCCTTTCGTAAAGTGCAGGTGTCATCAGCGCAATGCTGCTTACCCTCCACCTTCTCACACTCGCATGGTTTGAATTCCTTCTTAGTCATGTTTTTCTTCTGACGGTTACAGATGGTGCTGTGTAATTCTCGGAAGGTTGGATTGGTGGAAGGGTCGACAGGAGTTTCATTTGCAGGTAAGGCATTAGGAGCAGATGGTCCATCCTCTTCTTCATCAGCCACGTAAGCGTCTAAAAGTAGGAGATGATAGATGGGAGTTGAAAGGATGCATGAGAGTTTTTGGCAAATGATATAGGTGGAGGATGAAGGGTAGAAAGGTAGTAAAACACTTACTCTCGTCTGAGAAAATGAAGCTCAGGTACTGGGCGCACAATTTGTCTGCATAATTTGGATCATCTTCGTTGGGGTTGTGATTCGGACGCTCTTCTGCCATGACAGAGCGTTGTATAATTGAATGAGTTTAACTGATGGTGTGTTTTTAGAAAGATAGGTACATTTAACAGTAAAATCAGAAAAATATTGTCAAGATGTGGTCGGATTGCAAAATATGAGATTTGAAAAAAGAAACTGGCAGAAAAGATCAGATTTCAATTTTTGCTTTTCCTTTCGATTTGTGATAGGAGTAAAATGTTTAAAAACAAGAACACGTAACCAATGTGTTTCCACGGTAAAATTTGAATGATTTTGGTTGTATGATGCCTTCTATAAATGTTGTAATAAAATGGCAATTGAAGTATTGCAATGTTTGAATTACTCATGGTGTCTAGAAAGTAGTAACAGCATGATTTGCGAGTTGCACTAAATGAAAACGAGTGGATTTAATTCGACTCGGCGAAAACATAAAAATGTGTGAACTCAAAACAAAACTACACAATGTTGCATTACAAGGGTCAAATTTTTGTCTTATATGTTAGGTTTGGAACTTTTAATGATTGATTCTGATAGATCTTGAGTAGATCTATCTAATGATACCTTGTTTAGTGATATCGGTTGACTCTGTCAGCCGATATTAATTTTTGCATATTTACGGGCTCTGGCAAAAAATGCATTGATAACTAATACTCAACATTAAATACGCATAGTCATATGGACGACTCATGGATGGAAGACATGGGATTCAAAAGACCTATATAAAGCCTTACCGTGCGTCGCACATTGTCCCATGCTACACGCGCGACATGAAGAATTCAAAAAGTCGTAATGAACAAAGAATGCATTTTTAACCAACCAATGAGACTTATGCAGAGCAGGGTGCATGTTGATGCGTGCATTCTTGATCGCTTTGGTTCTTGTTTTTGATCGACTCGACGTTCATTTCTGCGGGACCACAGAAGGACTAAAACTAAACATCCATCATAAACCAGCTCATTACTTTGACAAACTTCACAATAGCTGTTGCATTACATTTATCATGTGATACTTATTAAATTAGGTCGTTGAAAATATTTTATTAGGTTTTTTTGAAACTTTTTAATCATTTTTTGTCAATATTTTTGTTGTTTTCCACCCAACATCGGTGCCAGAATATTGTTAGAGACAGGGTAATTATATTACAATCTAAAATAGCTAACTTAAATTAGGATAAAGTATAGGCGTAAGGAATGTAAACAATAGGTACCATAATTTGTTATTATATAAACTGCAGGGGACCACAATTTAGGGCTCAAGTATGGGGATCAAGGCCCTTCATCCAACCCTTGAACCAGCTATGGCTACCTGCAATTTAACAAGTTTGGCAGGACAAGTTGCAGCCGTAGATGTCTCGATTTGGCTATACAAAGGTACATGGTATAA
This sequence comes from Lepidocyrtus paradoxus, assembly GCA_034696885.1. NCBI lineage: Eukaryota > Metazoa > Arthropoda > Collembola > Entomobryomorpha > Entomobryidae > Lepidocyrtus > Lepidocyrtus paradoxus. The sequence goes on along the minus strand of JAQGAH010000293.1, from coordinate 5,600 downwards.
TAACTTAACTTATAAATAATTTGAAAAGTTATTTATAATAAGGTATTTGTCGTACACAAAACAAAAGTTAGGTCAGTAACGCGTTCTAGATCTAAACAAGTACAAAAGTTTAAATCACGTTGGATTAACTTTGCTTCATGGTATAATGGATCGAAGTCAATGTTTTAAATATAACAAGGCAACTAATAAAATAATCAATTATGAAAACTATTGCCACCGTTAACCACATCGTTAGCCTTTTCTAACTTGTATGTGATATGTTTATGTGCCTGATTACGTTATAAACACAATACTACTCACCATAATATCACAGACATTATGTTTCGTTATTGGTCAGCAACTCATTGCTTCCTGCAGTACAAAAGTCATAACTTTAACTGGTCTTTATAAAAACAAGCATACGTGATTACTGATTAATGATTTCCAATTTTATGACTGCAGCAATCGGACATGGTTATGGGAACAACATTATGAACAAGTTGACGCTCATGCGACAGTGCGGTGTAACACCGATTCTTGTGTTTGACGGTGACACGTTGGAGGCGAAACTTGGAGCACTACTGAAGAGGTTAGAGCTGCACGATATCAAACAAGGCATTCAACATTCCTTTTAATTATTAACTTAATATCCATAATATGGTATTTAGGAGAAGACAACATCTCTTTAAACCGGATGACGACGACGAGGAAACTGACGAAGACGACGCGGAAATTGACGAAGACGACAAGGACAACTATGAGGACGGTTTGGACAAGCCTGGTGATGATGGCCCTGTTTTCCGTTGCAGTGAAAGAATGAGACATTTGATAGTAGATGTGGAAAAGGTGCGTCTGAAGTATACTGCTAGTCAATAATGCAAAAATCTAAATCTTGTATTATTAAAAATTAATTATTAATTATTTAGATATGTAAGAAGCACGGGTTTGCCTACGTTAAGTCACCTTACGAAGCTGACGCTCAAATTGCTTACATGATAAAACACGGATTAGCGGATTTTGTAGTAACAGAAGACAGTGACTTGATTGCGTTTGGGTGTCCGAAGGTAAAACAATTTACACCTGACACCAACTTCATTGACATACTTCATTGAGAATGAAACATTTTTTGTTTGCTTAGATTTTTTTTAAAATGCAAGGAGCCCTTGGAAAGTGGTTTGACATTGCAAACTTTGAAGTCGCTTGGGATGCTCCGTTTCAATTGGAAGCTTTCAGAGCTGTGTGTATCGCAATGGGATGTGATTATGCAGTAAAAGGGATTGAATACTTTGGGCCAGTAAAGGCAATGCAAGTGTATCAAGACATGCGATCAAACTTTAATTATAAAAAGGTAAGTAGTTTAGTACATGAATGATGCCTCACAATTAAATACCGAAAAAATCGGACCTGGGGGATTGCTTGTATACAACGATGGCTTAAATGAACTAACATATATGAATTTGTGTCATAGTTTGTTGGTTTAGTACAGAAGACTGTCGGGATCAAGGTGGATCATGGCTTTGAAGCGGAGTTTAGGAGAGCCGAGCAGACATTTAAATACCAACCTGTGTATGATCCACGGACAAAGACATGCGTGCCACTAAATCCCTACGAGCAGGGAACTAGCTCCGTTGATTTTCTTTTTGCAGGCGACTTGACAACAGCCAAGGTGAACACATAATATTAATTTAGTTGGTCTACGTTGTCATGCCATATCAGGACAGTGCATTATTATTTTTTTAAATGTCAGGGCTATCACTGGTATCCACCATTACCAGACAATCAACCGATCATCTCTCCTCCCATTTCTCCGCCTCAATTTATAAACGCATGCGTGTAAGCCATATAATATCTATTTAAGTTTTACATGCTGTTAATTAGGAAATACACATGAGCTTGAACGTAACTGCTTGCATGATCACTGTAACAGGGACTGTGGTGCTATACTTCCATCATTGGCAGCCCTTAAAGAACATAGAAAAAATCTACACCCCTTTAAATGTCCGCAGTGCAGTAAAAGTAAGTCCATTTACGTTTGCATCATAACATGCAATACTTCATGAAAATGATCATCTAAGCGAATTTAATCTAAATGACTTTCTTGTTTTAATTTTTTCACAGTTTTGAAAACAAAGTCCAGTCTGCTTAGCCACATTAAGCAAGTTCATTCCACAGCAAGACCATTTAAATGTCCACAATGTCCTAAACGTGAGTCTAGCTATGTCGGTGACAATATCATGATAAGTTGCAAAATTGGGCTGGGTTAGCAATTACAAGTTTATTACTCGTTATAGGTTTTAAAGGGAAGAGAGTAAAGGCTACTCATGTACGGATGGTTCACACCACCACAGCGCCAATCCAATGCGCAATCTGCAGTAAAGGTAAGTTCCATCAGATCAATAATTAAGTGTGCCAAGTATGAAATACCTTTACAGTAACATACTAATTTCCATCAATCGCTCCGTTGCAGGCTTGAAAAGTAAGTATTGTTTGCTCCAGCACGTGCGCAACGCTCACTCAACAACTGATCCCTTAAATTGTCCAATCTGTAGCAAAAGTAAGTTCGGAAACGACATTACCATTGTCTGCAAAATATGTCATATGTTTACATTCCATAATTATTTGCAATAATTGATTTCCTACAGGTTATAACACCAAAGAATTACTTGCTTATCATATTGACAGAGTGCATCCAACAACTGACCCAATCAAGTGCCCAATTTGCGGCAAAAGTAAGTTCGGATATGACAATAGCATTGTCTAAAATATGTCATATGTTTAGATTTCATAATTATTTGCAATAATTGATTTCGTACAGGTTATAAAACAAAATATTTACTTGCTAATCATATTAATAAAGTACATCCAATAACTGACCCAATCAAGTGCCCACTGTGTCCCCAAGGTAAGCTAAAGCGTGCACGGAGATTTCAGTTAATGAAATAGAAGCAGTGATTTCTGTTAAGTCAAGAAAGTTAGTATTTGCCTTATACAAAAAATCTCAAATGATGGATTTGGTTTGGTAACAAACTTTTTTATGAAAGGTCGAACCGAACTAGTGAAGGCAACGGCTTAATTGTTTGCAACCACATCCCGGTGCTTACTCAACATGATCCAGCATTTTTGTCTGTTTTAATTTTACATTATAGCAAATACTAAATTGCTTGACTTTACAACACCTATATGTACAACTAAAATGTGGATTAATTAAACACTTTCGAAATGTTGTAGTGCTGAAAACCAAAACTTCATTTGGACGGCACATGAGGACAGTTCATCCGAAAAGTGGGTCCATACATTGCACAACGTGTGGCAAACGTAAGATTGAGCGCATAATGAGACATTGGAATAAATAAACATTAATGCTCAGTTAAACATTATGATTTAACTCTTTCAGGTATGAATAGTTCATTGTCACTCGCTACTCATATGAGAACAGTGCACCCGAAGAGTGGACGTTGTGTTTGTCCAATTTGTAGTAAAAGTAAGTTTTTATACGATAAGTATTAGTCCTGAAAGTTCACCGTTTTTGAATTAATTAATATTTTGACGTACTGTAGGTCTTAAAACAATTTGGAGCCTTCGCATGCACATTCGATTAACTCATGAAACGACAACAAGACCCTTCAAATGCACAAAATGTGGCAGAGGTATGTATACTTTTATAACAAAAATTAGAATTGGAATCTGCATGATTTGTTTAGATATTCATGATTACTACAAATGTTGCAGGTTTCAAAATCAAGGGGACCCTGCGCATACACCAACTCCAGGTGCATCCGGCAAATGGACCCATCAAGTGCTTGAAATGCACTAAAAGTAAGTACGAGAACAATGCGGCCATAATTATTTGAAATACGTAACTAATCAAAAACTTGTAAACATGTCGACAATTATTCATAATTTTTCATACTGTTGCAGGTTTCAAAAGCAAGTTTTACCTCCGACGCCATACGCAGTTAAATCACCCGACCACTGGCCCATTTCTGTGCTCAAAGTGTGGAAGAACTTTCAAGAATGATTATTATCTACACAGACACTTGAAATCTTTTCATGCCACCGCTAAACTCTTCCAGTGTACTAAATGCTCCAAAAGTATATACAATGAAACACGTAGCACTATCTGCCAAAATTAAGCCATTTATTAGGTATTTTAAAATGTTTTAATATTTTCTATAGCGTTCAAAAGTAAAGACTACATGCAGCAACATATGCGATTGATGCATCCAACAACTGATCCTACTGCTTGTCCACAATGTGGTAAACGTAAGTCCAATGCATTATACTCCTTATCGAAGTTAATACCGCGTGTGGCCATTAAATTTAACTTTTTAGTAACTGGTAGTATAAATGTTGCAGTGGTACAAGGGCAGCTAGCTTTGAATCAACACATGAGGCGGGTTCATCCTGCAATTCCAAGCAGCTTCAAGTGCCCCACGTGCGATAAAAGTAATTATATTCATAAATTGAAATTTCACAATCTTGTACAATTCATGAATTTAATTTATGCATTATTTAATTATGATAGGTTTTACTGCCAAGTCAAGTCTGAACAGGCACATTAAGACTTTTCATACAAAAGCTACCCCTTTCAAATGTCCTCAGTGTGGTACAGGTACGATCTTTTGTATGAACGTGTAACTAGGAAGATGCAATCCTTGATTTATAACGATTTAATTAAAAATGATCTGAATCTTACAGTCTTCAAAACCAATGATTCGCTACGTAGACACATCAGAACGATTCATGAGGCAACTGATGCGTTTCTGTGTCCGCAATGTGGAAAAGGTACGCATGTGCACTTGCGAAGCTTTAAATCTCACATTCATTTGAGGCGAGCATCTAATAATGACAAATTTACATGTTGCAGATTTCAAACTTAAGGCTACCCTGGCTAACCACATCAAATTTGTTCATTCCAAAACTGACCCATTCCATTGCTTCAAGTGTGGTAAAGGTATGCATGTCCCTAGATGAAGTGTTCAAGATAAATACGTAATGTGGAATTGTTCAATTAATCATAATTATTATGCATATTTCAGAATACAAACTTAAAGCCTCTCTGGATAGACATGTTCGCAAAGCACACTTGTCGTGAAGAGGCCGACAACCTCACAGGAAATCAACTAGAAATAGGTTTCATTGAAATCTACATGTTTTATGTTTTTCTGTTAGTTTATAAAGGCTATCGACGAAGTTTTATTGCCACTTATTTTATTTCTAGTTTCTATTACACATTTAACGTTGATGACAGCAGCTCTTTTGTTCGTACAGTATAATGTAGAATAATATCTACAATGCTCTTATATTAAACTTGTACGTACCTAATTTATACTTTTTCAATTAATAAATAATTTTTCTCTCAGTAAGACATATATGTAGTACAATTTCTACTCGTATTCGAATATGACAAACATGTTTTATAGATGATGCAGTATTCCCCATTATTAACTTGCGACCGTTAGGTGAAACGCAAGTTACTAAGATCGTCTGGGCAGTCTGTCCGTGAACTCGATAGCGTCTGCAGTTTCGAGATTTTTTTCGTTGTCTCTCTGTCAGCATAAGTGTTTGGCAAAAAGACGAATCGAGTTCGTTAACCAACACAATCGGTTAACACCAATACC